>JAPTJF010000246.1:0-89900 GCA_029339195.1 Micractinium sp. NFX-FRZ
AAGGTGGGGAAATGGATTCTGCGCCTGCAGGAAACGTCGGGAACAATGTCGGGTTTTTGGGTCAGATCCACTAGTGTACCCGCCGCGTAGTGCAGCACTTGCCACCTGGCACCCCACCAGCGGTCCTTAGGAACAAAGCTGACGGTAACGGGCAACTCCCCCTTGCACCCGCTTGCGACCACCGTGAAGGCTGCGCGCTGCCCCCCTCTGGTGCAGCGACAGTCGCGTTAAGTTGCGAAAAGTGTGCCCTACCGGCATGGCATCCAATCTCGATGTCGGCGTGCAGCACCTGGGCGGCGGAGAGACCCGGACGCGGCCGGAGGAAGGGCAGGGCATGGGGCAGGGGCCACCGCCGCCGCCGCACCCCACGGCCCCCGTCTCCGCCACTGGTCAGCTTGTGGATGTGTGTGCCGCTCTTGCCTCGCTCCTCATCCAAATCCTGGTGTGGACACGCAACGTCGAGCAGCTGACCCCTTGGCAGCACATGCACCACGCCACCAGCGTCGTCCTCTACCTGCTCTCCACAGCCCTCGCTGCCTGCGCGCCCGCCCCCGCCTGGCGGCGGCACCGCATCACCGCCATCACGCTGCTGCGCATCGCCGTCGCCTCCGTGCCCAGCCACCGGTCCACCAAAGTGAGGCAGCGACAGCAACCACGGGCCTGCCGGCCGGCCGGCCCGCCAGCCAGCCTGCCCGCCCGCCAGCCTGCCTGCTAGCCAGCCTGCCAGCTGGCCCACCTGCCGGCCCCTCTGGCCGCCACCTTCCGACTCACCCCAGCCCCTCCACCTGCTGGCTGCCACGTTCTGGGTCACGAAAACCCGCCGCCGAGCTCGCCATCCCCTGCAGGTGGGCACCGCCGTGCTTTTGGAGCGGCCAGCCAGGCCGGGGCTGAGGGGGGCTCTGCTGGACTACCTGTCCGTGTCTGTCGGTGAGCACCCACATGGGCACCCACATGAGCACCCACATGCAGTGCCTCCCTGCTGGCTCCCTGCTGCCTCCCTGCTGCCTCCCAGGATCCTGCTTGTGCTCACCTGCTCGTTTCTCGCACCCCTTCATCCGCCTGGCGCAGGCAACCGCGTCCTGCCCATGGCTATGGTGGCTATTGTCCTTCATCAGCCGCCGCTGGCGGTGCTGCTGCAGCAGTGCGTCATCATGGCGTGCACAGCAGCCAACCTCGAGTACTGCCGCTCCCGCCTGCTGTCCGACCCCCTGTCTGAGCGCCGCCTGGCCGCCTGGTGGCGCATCATGGACTTTGCCCCCCTCATCCTGCCCCTGGACTCACCTTTGGTGTTCCTGGTGCAGGGCAGCGGTGCGTGCTCGCTCAGCTCAGAGGGGCATGCCCACATACCTCCAGCGGGTCGTGCGGGCAGGAGGGGGTGTGGTTGTGGTGTGGGGCGCGGGGTGAGCGTGCCTTGGCAGCCTCTTGCTGCCCCTCGGGGGGGCGCTCTCAAGTGGGCAGGCACCCTTGCTGCCTGCCGGCCTGAGGTCGGTAGCTGCAGCCGGCATCCTGCCCTGCCTCCCCAGCCGCTGTGGCCGCTGTGGTCTTGCTTGAGGCATAAGGAGTGAGGGGTGCCTGCCGGCCTACCAGCCGCCGGCGCCCACCCCGCCCGCCTGCCGCCAACCCGGGCCGCCAGACGTCGATGCACCAGTGCCAGCCTTCACGCCCATGCCAGTTGCCATCCCGCGATTGTACTGAAGCAGCACACACACAGCACCCAAATGTCCCCAGCTTCAGCTTGGCCCCTGCCCGCCCCCCCTGCCCCCTCCCTCGCCCCCTGCAGATGCTTCCAACCACACAGTGCGCTGCGTGTCTGCGCTCAACATGCACATGCTAATGGTCGGCATCCTGCTGCCCACGCTGGCGGCGGCGTGGATGGAGCCGTGGGTGGGGTCGGGGCCGGCACAGCAGGCGCAGCAGGCACAGCAGGCGGGGGAGCGGGAAGGCCGACAAAGGGAGGGCTTGCAACGGGCGGCACAGCGGGCGGCACACCACCCCTTTTCGTGGTGTGGCGCGCTGCTGCGCGCGACGGCGAGGACGCTGGCTGTGTTGGATGCCGGCCTGCGCAGCATCTGCCGTGGCGAGGGGCTGTGCGGCCTGCACCTCTTGTTAGCCAGCTGTCTTTTGGTTGGGGATCTGTGGCTGCTTGCCCGCGTGGCGGCGGCCCGCCGGGTGCTGTGAGCGCTATGGCCCAAAACGCTGCAGCCTGTGTCCAGCATGCGCCCAGGGTAGCCCCTACAACCTTCTGCTTGCTTCAAAAGGATACACTCTCCCTTATCTGTCTCACGAGTCTGCCTGGCTCCATAGACCCTAAATGTAAATGATTGATTGGTTGATAGAAGACCGCGGCTCTCGTGGCGATTGCAGAGGGGGTTTGGAACTCAAGTCAAGGCACCGGAGCGTGGTGCTCCGCATCACAGCAACCGCCAGTCCACCCGCCTGCTACAGCAGAGAGGGCGAGAGCCAGGCAGGTTTGCTACCAGAGCAGGCATGCCGCCGTCGAGCTGTGCGGTACAACGACGACTGGAGACGCTGTTGCGCTTGGAAAAGTTATGGCCCGTTGAGGCTGGGGGTGAACCCAGTCACGCTGCGGCTGCATCCTTGCAACACAACAAGAGGCACAGCGGCAGTGAGCTTCCGAACAAGCCAGACCGCATTAACAGATGCTGGGGGAACCTCCAAGAGTGCCCAGTTGGCGGCGCCGCTCAGCGCTGAGCGGCGCCGCGGCTGAGATAAGCTGCGCGCCTTCGCCTCGCAGGTGCGCATACACACCATCGTCCGCAGCCTATGGCACCACAGTCACGGTGCACGGAGACAAGGAACCAGCTGCCCTCTCTCGGTACAAACTAGCCGGGCGGAATTACGCCAGACCTACTGCGGCTCGCGAACATCGCGCAGATTGAGGCACCGGGGGCTCTAAAACCAGAATCTGACCAGCACGGGTCCAGCGGCTATGAGCGGCGCGGCCACACTTTTCCGGAGGCCCGGCGCAGCGCCTGTCGAAAGCTGGGAAGTGGCCCAGCCGTGGTCAGCACCGCCGCCGACGACGCCAGCCGCACGACCGGTTCAGCCGGCAGGGCTGCCGCCGGCGGAACCGCTGCCAGAGGAGCAACTGCTGCACCGTCGCTGGGCGGAGCAAGCCACCGGCCTCGCCTTGCTAATGATCCAATCCGTTGTCTGGTGGAGGACTGCTGCCACGCCCCACCAACACCTGCACCAGATTGGCATGGTAACGCTGCACGCGTGCTGGATTGCCCTCTCACACCTGGCTCCGCACCGCTGGTGGCTCCGATGGCGCGTCGCCTACATCACCCTCATCCGCATGGCTGTTTCCGCAATGCCCAGCTTCCGCTCCTCAGAGGTGTGCTTCTTGGGCATGCGTGCGCCTCACGGCACATTGTAGGGGGGTGGGGGCAGCATGACTTCGCAGCATGCGTGTGCTCGGGGTGGCCTTGTTGTGCGTGCAGCATGCACGTGCTTGTTTCCATGCATTTCCCCCGTTTCCAAGCATGTACTCGTGCTGCGACCAACTCCTACAGGCCTGTTCTGAGGCTGTGAGAGCACCGCGCCCTGCCAGGCCTTCATCGTGAAGCTGTGGAAGTTAAAATCACACTCACTTAACATCACCCACCGTGCTGACCCCCTTTTGCACACCGCAGGAGGGGTTGGCCAAGCTGATGATGCTGCCCCCCACCCCAGGCCTGGCAGGCGCCGCCCGCGATTTCCTGCGGGTGCTGACAGGTGGGCGGGCGGTTGGCCCTGGCTGCCGCTGCATGCTTAACCCGCCAACCGACCTGCTCACGCGCGCCGCCCCACCGCTGCACCCGCTGGCTGCTGCAGGCACGCGCTTGCTCCCTCTGGTGATCATTCCCATGGTGCTTCAACAGCCGCCGCTGGCGGTGCTGCTGCAGCAGTGCGTCTCCATTCTGCTGATGCCGCCACACATCCACTACTGCCGCCTGCAACTGCTGTCTGACCCGCTCTCCCGGCGCCGCCTGGCCAGCCTGTCGGCAATGCTCAACTCGGCGGTCGCAACAGTCATCCATCTGCCTGCTCCCGCCGCTATCTCACCGGCACAGAGCGTGCGCAACACTGGTGCGGTTGGCCGGGGAGGAAGGCAGGGGGGGCAGGCCGCACACCAACAGTCTTCTGTCCCTTACACCAGCCCAGGCAGGTATCGCGGTTGTCGCCTGGCGGCTGCCGTGCGCTGGCAGCAGCCCAGAGCCGCCCGCAGCCACACAAGTAGCTGCGGAGCAGGTCAGCCAGCCAGCGGGCCAGCTGCCTCCTCGGCTCCCAGCCAAACCCAGCCCCAGCCGTGCCTCAATCCATCCATGCCTCGTGCCCCTTCCCACTGCTTCCCCGCCCCTTCCTGCATGCATGCAGGCATCTCTGAGAGCGAGGTGCAATGCATCTCCCTCCTCAACTTTCACGTGTGGGCCCTCGGCATCCTGCTGCCCACGCTGGCGGCGGCTTGGGTGGAGCCAAGGGTTGGAGCAGCGGCGGCACAGCAGCAGGCGGCCTGGTTGGGGCCGCGGGCAGCAGGCGCAGCAGGAGGCCCAGGCCAGCCGGAAGACGAGGGTGCAGCGGCACGCAGCAGCCCGCCCACTCGGCGCAAGGCGCCGGCGCAGCGCGCGGCCAGCGTGTGGGCAGCCTTGGACGCCAGGCTGCACAGGGCGTGCTGCGGCAGGGGGCTTCCAGCGCTGCACAAAGCCTGCGCCGCCTGCCTCCTGCTGGCGTCTGTTTGGCTGGCCAGCCAGATGGCGGCAGAGCTCCTCTGACCTGCTCCTGCTTCCATTGAGCAGCACTCGCGCGTAACCAGTCAGCACTGTGGGTACACGTCAGCTGCGGGATGCGGCGAGAGTGGTATCGCTGCAACACCACGGTTGCACACATGGTGAGAAGCAGGGTCGTGACCGAAAGTCCAGGCACCGCACCGCTGTGCTCCGCACCATACCAACCGCTCGCCAGCTATAGTGGTGGGGGCAAGAACAAGGGCAGGCTCGCCACCAGAGAGGGCTTGCGCACCAGACGTGTACGTCACTGACGTCATGGCGCCGACGTCAGGGCACACAGCGGGGGTGGGAGGACACCTCTTCCCTGACAGAGAGCGTGGTGCATCTGCGTCCCCCCTTCGTCAGAGGCACTGAGCTCGTTGCTAGTCAAAGCGTCCAGCTAAGCAGCTGCCCCTAAGCAGCTGCCCCTGTCCAGCTAAGCGCAGGTGCGCCTGGCATTTTGCCGGTGCACAAACGTACTCAATCCATCTGTTGGCCCCAGACGCAGTCTTCTGAGCACGGGGAGAGCGCGACCAGGCCGCAGCTCTGGTCTGGCGGCTATGAGCGGCGCGGCCACACTCTCCCAAGGCCCCGGCGCAGCGCCCGTCGGACGATGGCAGGTGGCCTCGCCGCGATCAGCGCCGCCACTGACGACGCCATCCACCAGACCGGGCGCGCCGGCAGGGCTGCCGCCGGCGGCACTGGCGCCCGCACGTCGGGCGGAGCAAGCTACCGCATTCACCCTGCTGGTGGTGCAGTCTGCTATCTGGTGGCGGACTGCTGCCACTCCCCACCAACACCTGCACCAGTTCCTCCTACTTTCGTTGCACACGTGCTGGAGCGCCATAGCATACCTGGCGCCGCACCGCTGGTGGCTGCGCCGGCGCGTCGCGTACATCACGCTCATCCGTTTTGCTTTTGCCTGCACACCCAGCGTCCGCTCCCCAGAGGTGTGTGTGCCTTTGCATCATGCCCGCCGCCTCACGCTGTGGTTGGGGGCAGCATGGGTGTTGTAGCTGGCCCTGGCACGTGCTCGCCGCGCCCTCGTGGGGTTGGCACGCACGGTTGCCGGGGGGACACTGGACTGATCACACGCCCCAATCTGACCTGTTCCGAGGCATTGGTTGGAGCGCACCCTGCCTGCCCTCCACAACCCACCCAAAGCTCCCCTGCCGTGCCGAACCCCTCCCCCCCACACTGCAGGAGGGGCTGGCCAAGCTGATGATGCTGCCCCCCACCGCAGGCCTGGCAGGCGCGGCCCTCGACTTCCTGCGGGTGCTGGCAGGTGGGCAGGGTGGCAGGGTGGGCGTGTGGGGGGGTGGGACCTGGGGCAGCCTTGTCTGGCTTGGCTGCGTGCCCTGCTGAGAAAGACCCGAGTGACAGCATCTTGGATTGGAATGACGAGATCTTGAGCCTTTTAGGGGGGCAAGAGTAGAGCCTAGCGGGCTACAGCTGCTGTGCGGGGGTGGCAAGCGCTTGAGCTGCCTGGCTTGGCTTGGCTTGGCTTGGTTGTGCTACCCCCACCCACACAGCACAGCACAGCACGGCACACAGCGTGACGGCGAGGAGTGCTGCCCCGTCACCGCCCCCTCCCCCATGCCCCCGACCCGCTCACGCGCGCCGCCCCACCGCTGCACCCGCTGGCTGCTTGCAGGCACGCGCTTGCTCCCTCTGGTGATCGTTCCCATGGCGCTTCAACAGCCGCCGCTGGCGGTGCTGCTGCAGCAGTGCCTGTCCGCGCTGCTGATGCCGCAGCACACACACTACTGCCGCCTGCATCTGCTGTCTGACCCGCTCTCCCGGCGCCGCCTGACCAGCCTGTGGGCTGTGCTCGACTTGGTTGTCGCCACAATCATCCGTCAACCTGCTCCCGCTCGTGCACAGCTGCACAGCTTGGGCCAACCCGGTAGGCTGGCGCTGTGGCCCTGCCTGCCTGTTGTCACCTGGTGCCTGCCGTGCGCTGCTGCCCCCAGCCGCCCGCAACCATACAAGCGCGGTTGTGGCGCAGGTCAGCCAGCCAGCGGGCCAGCTGCCTTGACTCCTCGGCTCCCAGCCAAACCCAGCCCTCCCTCGCTTCCCCCGCTACAAGCAGGCATCGCTGGGAGCGAGGCGCAGTGCGTCTGCCTCCTCCACTTCCAGATGTGCGCTGCTGGCATCCTGCTGCCCACGCTGGCGGCGGCCTGGGGGCAGGCGCGGGCAGCAGGCGCAGCAGGAGGCCCAGGCCAGCCGCGAGGCGCAGAGTTAGCGGCACGCAGCAGCCTGCCCAGCTGGCGCCAGGCGCCGGCGCAGCGCGCGGCTAGATTGTGGGCTGCCTTGGACGCCAGCTTGCGCAGGGCGTGCTGCTGCAGGGGGCTTCCAGCGCCGCACAAAGCCTGCGCCGCCTGCCTCCTGCTGGCGTCTCTTTGGCTGGCCAGCCAGATGGCGGCAGAGCTCCTGTGACCCGCTCTTGTGAGGGTGAGCGGCGTCCGCTTGTAAACCGACACACGTGGCCCAGCACCTCGGCGCACCTGCTTGCACCGGGGCCCCGCACAATGACGTGCCAGAAATGTGGGTGGGCAAATGCAGGCGGGCAGCCCAGGCAAGGCCTGGAGGGTGGCTCAGGCGGGAGCCCAGAAGGGAGGCTTGCTCCGGGTGCATTGTTGCTTGACTGCTGGCCCACGGCCCGTGGCAACGTGCATGGCAGACCGTGATGTGCATGGGGGCTGGTAGAAGGGCTGTGTAAGGTACAGAGCAGGGCATGCGTGCAGAGCAAGCAGAACTAGCGTCTTCGCAGCAGCCGCAGCAGCGCCGCGCCCGCCTGTTTGGCCGCCGCGCCGCCTGCCTCCCCCGCTGCTGCCGCTACCGCCGCCGCGCCACCGCCACCGCCAGTGCTGCTGCTGTTGCCACTGCCGGCTGTCAGGCTGCCTGGCAATGACGCCATGTGCGAGTGCTGCAGCCGCAGGCAGGTCTCCTCCAGATCCTCCAAGTGCGCTGCTTGGTGGTGGGAGGTGCTGCAGGGAGAGAGGGAGGGTGGCAGGTGGCAGGGGCATCTTTAGAAGCACAAATGAAAGTCCATAAAGACACACAGTACACGTGGGGTAGAGAGTGAGGGAGGGGAAGAGGCACGCACCCTCTGGATCCCGACGTGCTGCTCCGAGGCAGTTGCAGGTGGTGAATGTGGATTGGGGGGAAGAGGGGTGGGTGGGAGGTGGTGTGGGTGGCGCGCACACGGCCACACACCGCTTGCCCACTCAAGCGCCCCCCTGGCTACTTCAAACCCCAGCCCTCCCCTCATGCCCCGCGCCAGCCCTGGGGCCAGAGAGACCAGAAGGCCTGCCCACGCGAAAGGATAGGGTTAGGGTGTCAGGGTCGCCCACCCACCGTGCGAGGATGAGGAAGATGACGGCGTGCAGCGCCAGGGTGTAGAGGAAGAGGGCGGTGCGGGCGGCGGCGCTGCCGCTGATCAGGCTGCCCACCGCGTACATCGCCTTGTCCTGCGGGTGAGGGGCGGGGAGGGTTTGGGGCGAGGGTCGTGTGAGGGCAGATGCGGGGGAGGATGGGATGTAAAGGGGAGGGGGTAGGAGGACTTGGTGCGGGGGAAGGGGTGCAAAGCAAGGCCGAGTGGGCACGCAGCCAGAGCTGCTGACGGGGCGGGCCAGCCGGCCACAGCGCACTCCTCGGCTGACCTGCAGCGGCAGCTCCTTGCGCCGCGCCTCCCGCTCCTTTGCCTTGAAGTCTGCGGGGGGGCAGGGGGAGGCCAAGGGAAGAGCTTGATTTATAGTCGTTGAGGCACAGGAAAGAAAGGAAAGGCTATAGGGCAAAGCAGAGATGACTGGGTTCAGAGTTTGTTAGCCGTGGAAGTCTGCGGGGGCCAGGGGAAGAGCTTGAGCTGTGCTTGTTGAGGCACAGGAGGCACAGGAGCCAGGGAGGCACAGGAGGCGCAGAGGGGGACAGGGGCAGTGGCAACATCCGGACGAGGGTCGCCAGGTGAGGCCACGAGCACAGAAACAAAGGCGCCCCAACCTGGCTGGCAACTGCCGAATTGATGTTTACATAGCCTGCTTGGACTGCTGCAGTTACCATCGCACCACAATCCACGCAAACCAAACCGTGCCATACCGCAGGCTTCCCCTCCTTCACTCACCCACCCAGCTGTCAAGGGGCCGATGGGCTGCTTGTACTGCTGCAGATGCCGCCCCACCATCCCACCCCACCCACACCAAGCCCACGGCGGCATAACAATGTAGGCATGCCTCAGCAGGTCCCTCACCTGCAAAGGGGTTGATGGACTGCTCGTACTGCTGGAGGTACCGCCCCACCACCGCCCCCGCCTCCACATCTGCAGAGACCGCCACCCCGCCGCCGCCGCTGCCTGCCACGCTGCGCCGCGAGCCGCCGCCGCCGGACTGGTAGCCCTGCAGAAGCACAAGCGGACGGGTTGGGTAGGCGTTGGCGGGCATGGGCAGGCGCACTGGCCGGGGGGGCAGGACAGGGTTGGGACCAGAAGCGAGCAAGCCCCGTTGTTGCTGGTGGGCTGCCCTCCTGGGCCGTTGCACCCACGCCTGCAACAACGAGGCATGCACCCGCACAGGCACACACTCTTGCCTGCACAGCTCGAGGGGAGGCAGGCTGCCTGCAGTGTTACTTTCACGACCAGGCGAAAGACAGCTTGGCAGCGAGGAGCACTTGCCTGCACAAACTTGAGGCGCTCTGCCAGGGCCAGGTTGTCTGCCCGCATCGCATCCGCATCCGCCCGCACCTGCAGGCCCGCATGGAAGTAGGAGCAGGGGCAGTTGCAGCAGAAGCAGCAGCAGCTGCAACAGTTCCAACTGCGGCAGCAGCAGCAGCGGCGGCGACGGGGCGGCGGCTGCAGCAGCACTTGTGTCCACATCCGCCGGCACCTGCAGCAGGCAGCGGCAGGAGCAGTTGGTGCGTGTGCCTCGTCATCTCCCCACTGACCCCCCATCTCTCCGCCTCCACGCTGCCCCTGCCCCACACTGGACCTTCCGTTGCCGACACTTCCCAAGACACCTCTCTTCATCCCGCATCCACACCGCGCACCCTTGCCCAGCCATCACATATCACCCGCCCCGCCCCATCCCACTGTCTTAGAGCTCCTGCCCCAGAGAGGCGAAGTGCTGCTCAACCTCCTGCCCACCCACCCGCATCCACCCACTTCCCCCACCCACTTCCACCACCCCGCCCCACCTTTTTTAGCTCCCGCCCCAGCGTGGCCACCAGCTGCTCCACCTCCTCCTCACCCACCCTCGATCCACCCATTCCCGCCACCCATGGTCCCCCACCGCACCCCGCCCCACCTTCTTGAGCTCCTGCCCCAGCGTGGCCAAGTGCTGCTCCACCTCCTGCACCCGCGCCCTGAACCGATCCCGCTGGCTGCACAGCACCGACACCATGGTCTGCTCCCCGCCCTCGCCGCCGGCACCGCCGCCGCCGCTGCCGTCATCCAGCCCACCCGCCGCAGCCCCTCCGCCGCCGCCGCCGCCTGCCCCGCCTGCGCTCTCTGCTGAAAGCAGGTCCTCCTCCAGTCGCCCCACCAGCTCCTTTTGTTGTGCCAGCTCAGAGTCCAGCTCGGAGGCACGTGCAGCTGCAGCCTCCGCCTCGCCTGCGGGCGGGGCAGCATAAGGCAGGCGGAGCGGGCAAAGGGTGAGTGGTACGATTGGAGATGGACTGGCGTGTGGCTGTGGGGGAAGGGCGGGGAAAGCTCTGGCAGGGAAAATGCAGATGTGCCTCCCTGGCCTCACTCTGCACCCTGAAAGTAACTACGCTACTGCCTGTGCACACCCCGCCGTTCTGGCACCCAGGCCATTCATCCCATGCCCGCCCGGCGTGCGCCTCATCACACCAGCCTGCCCGCACCTGCCCTTAGCTTCAGCCCGTTGTAGTCTCAGCATGTCAGCTGGCACCGCCAGAAGATGAACTACCACAATCTTTCCTACCTACCCAGACAGGCACACGCACCCCAGATCCACCCGCCCCACCCTTGCCCTCAGCCAGCGGATGCCCACCAAGCGCACACACCAGCAAGTTTGCCCCTTGGACTAACAGTGTTGGTGTACTCCGTGCTAGTTATGAACGCTTTTCCCTCGGCGCACACACCGGCACACCGGCACACACACACACACACACAGAGACATGTGCACAAACCGGAGCACTCGAGCCCACCCACCCTTGGCCTCTGCCAGCTCCAGCCGCAGAGTGGTCAGCTGGTGCTCCAGCCGCCGGCTCTTTGCCACCAGAGCCGCCTCCAGCGCGCCCCGCCCACTGGGCAGCCCCGCCGCTGCCTGGGCGCTGCCAGCTGCTGCGCCGGCAGGCCCCTCGGCTGCTGCTGCTCCAGAGGATGCATCATCCTCATCTGCCGCGTAGCCGCTCACGGCTTGGAGTATGCGCATCTGCAGGCGAGGGGCCAGCAGGCAAGGGCGCGCAAGGCTGGCGGCTGAGCATAGCGCGCGGCCATGCCACCTGCCGGCACCTCAAACGAGGGTGGCCGTACATGCCGGTGCGTGGCAGGCATGCAGGCCGCCGTGCCCAACGCCTGGCCTACAACTTCTGTGCCCTTGCCCGCTACCAGTCTGGCTTCCTGCCTCGCTGCATTGGCTCCTCAAGTTGCTGCATAGCTGCCTTCAAATACATCCTCGTGACTAATGAGTTGCAGACGTGCCTGCTGCATCAGCCCCTCTACTTGCTTGCTGCGTGGCCCCGACGAAGCCTCACCGCCCCCTTGCATCCTGCGATATGCCCACCCAAACTTGCCTGCTGCTTCAGCTCCTCCACCTGCTGCTGCGTGGGCCGGCTGCCCAGCTCCTGCTCCAGGGCAGCAGCGTGCGCCTCCTTGGCCGCCAGGCTGCCCCTCAGGCCCTCCACGCGGCCCGCCCAGGTGGCCGCCTCTGCAGGCAGGCAGGCGAGTGTGTGGGGCGGGCAGGCAGGTGGGGTGGGGCAGGGGAGCGAGGTGAAGTCGGGAGGCTGGGCAGGCGGGGAGGTGAGAGCAGACGCGGCGGGTGGGTGGGGGGAGATGAGGAGGCGAGCGGGATGGCAGGGATACAGCAGTAGTTTGGTAGCAACAAACAAGCAAGCGGGTGACGCCAGACCGGGCGGGCGCAATGCGCATGCCATGCCACACGCCCCACCTGACTCCAGCCGCTGCCTCAGCGCCGACACTTCTGACTGCAGCCGGGTGGCCAGCTCACGCTGCAGGGCGGCGCCCGGGTGGCAGGGGCAGGGCAGGAAGGAGAAATTGAGGAGCCGCCAGCCCGTGCAGCATGGGGGTGGGCACGGTGTGGGCGGGGTGCAACAAAGCACAGGAAAGCGGGATGATGCTGCAAGAATTGCGCGCCAGGCAGCAGAGCAGTGTGCGGTACACGGACACAGCATCTTCGATTCCTAGCACCCCCAGGCTGGCACAGCAATGGTCCCAGCACGGCTCAAGCACAGCACACCATGACCCAAAGAACACCGTAGAACGCAGCTCAGCACCGCCAAGCTGCCCGCCCACCCACCTGCGCAACAATTCAGCATGACAGCCCCTCCCCGGCCCCACACACGTGCCCATACAGCACAGCCCAGCCCGCGCACCTGCGCGTACAGCTCTTGCCGCAGGCTCTCCTCCGTGGCACGGCTGCCGCCACCCGTGGCTGCCCCCGCCCCTGCCGCCGCCTGCCCCTCGCCTCCCCCGCCGCCGCCGCCCTGCCCCTCCTGCAGCCGCGCCAGCAGCGCCGCTTTCTCCCGCTCCAGCGTTGCCAGCCGCTGCTGGCTGCGGTCCATCTCCTCGCCCGCCCGCTCCAGTTCGCTCTGCAGCCCCGCAGCCTCCTCCTCGTTCTTGCTCTGCATGCTGCAGCAGTGCAGCCGGGGGCGAGGGGAGGGTAGGAGAGGGAAGAGTGATTAGCAGTTCTCAAAACGTGTGCTTTCACAGAGGTCGAAGCCTGCTCCTCAGTCTTGCTCTGCATGCTGCACCAGTGGCAGGGAGGGAGGGAGGGAAGGGTGAGAAACTGTGCTGGAATGTGTGATTCAACCTAAACCTTGTCCCCATTACAGGGGGGAAGCAGGAATGCATGACCATTGGAGACTGCAAGGTCGGCACGGTCTCACGGCCGTGGCAGCAGTGTTGGCAGGGCGCCCTCGCCACCACTCCACTCCACCGCGCTCGCACCTGCACACCTGCTCCTGCCTGGCTGAGCGTGCACAGCACTCCACGGTGCTCTTTCACGTTTTCCCAAGCCCCCGTTTCCCCCCCTCTCCGACCCGCACAAGTGGCTCAGCTTTGCTGCGAGCACTGACCAACCGACTGCTTGTGTGCAAGCAACAGGCGCGCACCTGAACAGCTGGTTCTGGCTGGCCGTGTGCAGGCGGCGCATGAGCTCCATGTTTGCCTGCGCCTGGGCCAGCTCCTCGGACAGACGCTCCTCCCGCTCCCGCATCTCGCTGCAGCAAAGTGAGGTGAACACTGAGGTGAAGGCAAGCACAAAGAGTGCGCATCAGGGCGCAAAGGGCAGGGCGAGCTCCTTGGACAGCCGCTCCTCCCGCTCCCGCATCTCGCTGCAAGAGAATGACGTGAATTGCGACGTAAGACACATATCTCCACAGCACAAAGGGCAGGGCAAGCCCCGTGCTGCTCCGAGTCTTGCCAACGCTGCGCCCAGCCGCGCCCGCGCCCGCTGGCCCCGCGCCCCTGGGCTCACCTCACCACCCGCTCCTGTGCGTCTGCCTCGGCGCTCTTCTGCTGCTCCGCCAGCTGGCGGTCCTGCGGGGGGGCAAGGCGGGGCCAGGCATGCCGGAGAGATAGCATAAACAGGGTAGGTGTATGCGTGTGCGGGCACGACATGAAAGCTGGCGGTCCCACGGGGGCAGGGTCCGGCATGAAGCAGTGAGCACGGCGGCGGGCAGAAGCTCGTGCAACAGGCTGGCGCTCGCTGCGCTTCCCACCCCCCGCCTCCCACCTCCTCCCCATCATCCGCCGCTTGTCCCTGCCCTCCCCAGGCCCCTGCTCCCGGCCCCACGTTCTCTTCCACCTGCACTCCCCAGTTTCCCTCCCCAAAACTTGCCAAGTCTTCCCATCATCCCCACCCTCTCCCCCTCTCTTCCCATCATCCCCACCTTCTCCTCCAGCTGCGCCTCCAGCTCCCGCGCCTGCTCCTCCAGCTTGCGAATTGTAAAGTCCTGAGGGGCGGGGCGAGGTGGGGAGGGGAGGGGAGGGGGCACACCTGTGGTGTGAGCAGGAGAAAGAAGAGATCCCACTGCTTCGGCAGGACAGCTGCTTCAGAGAGAGCACTACGCAGTCGTCAAGTCGTTCACAGTCGTGTTATAAAGGATGAAGAGGACTCGGCACCGGCACCCCTCATCTGGCCTAGCTCATAGGCCGCCCACCCATGCATGGAATCACTTCCCACCCCACCTGGCTCTGTAGCTGTCCCGCCCACCTACCCAGTGGTTCAGCTGTCCCATTCCCACCCCACCTGGTTCTTCAGTTCCTGGGACTCAGCTCGGAACTCAGCCAGCTCCTGCAACACACCAGGCAGGGAGGTGGGTGGGGCAAGCTGTGCTTGTTGGGATGAGCACGTGCCGGCAGCAGGCGGAAGCAGGAGCCCGCGCCATCCCTTGAGAGGGCGGCCAAGCGCCTCCTGCAGGGAACGGGGGGAGGGACTCGGGTGCAAGTGCAACCAGCCGGGCTGACTCTCTTTAACCACCATGCCCGCCATGCCTGAAACCAGCTTCTCAAACACCCCACCTGCGCCATCCTGGCTGCCTCCGCCTCCAGCTGATGTGCCGCCACCGACAACTCTGGACAACCAAACTTCAGAGGTAGCTAGCACCCCGCCCACCTGCGCCATCTTGGCTGCCTCCGCCTCCAGCTGCGCCGCGCGCGAGGCCAGCTCCAGCCCCGAGGCCAGGGCGGGGGCGGGGTCCGGGGCCTCGTACAGCTTCTGGTACAGCTCCAGGAAGGCCCCCTCGGCAGCCTTGGAGCTGCAACGGGACGGGGGGGATACGGCGGGGGTGGGTGGGCCGGGTTGGCAAGGCCGGTATGGGGACCTCAGACAGCGTAGCAGTGCGTGCTCTGCAGTGCTGGAGCGCGTGTGACATGTGAATTAACAGCGTGTGAAACGTGAACGCATGCAGGGTTGGACAGCGTAGGTGACCTTCACATGTGAGGGAGGATGCATGAAAGGGAGCAGAGGGTGCGGTCCTGCCTCCTCCTGCCCTGCCCTGCTTCCCCTGCCCACCCTGCCCTGCACTCGCCCATCTGTAGCCACCCGCCCACACACACGATGGCAGGCCCCTCACCGCTGCGTCAGCCTGTCCACCTCCTCCTCCTATTACCCACTCAAGGCCAACATGCTAACTGGCTGATGCTCAACAGGACTTGCACCCTCCCTCCTCCACCCCCCTCACCGCTGGGTCAGCCTGTCCACCTCCTCCTGGTACGCCTTGAGCAGGGGGGCCACCTCCCGTGACACCTCCTGGGGGGCGTGACGGCGGAAGTCTGGGAGGGGGAGAGATGGAGAAGGGGTGGAGCGGGGCGGGCAGGATGAGTCGGTGTGGTGGGCGGGTGAGGCGAGGGCTGACAGTGGGGCGAGGGCTCGTCACTGTGCGCCACTCTGCACGGCGGGCACGGGCACACACGGGCGCGCAGCCGGGCAGCCAAGGACGACACCACAGGTCTCCCATCCCACCCACCCACCACCATCCACCGCCATTACAACATCACACGCGCCCTCCCCCAGCCCCACATGTGGCGCCCTACGCCAGCATCCCCACCCAACCCACCACCCCCAGCATCCCCACCCCTGTCCACCCCACCCACACAACAAGCGCCCACCTTTGGTGCGCTCTGCCAGCCCCTTGCGTGCCTTGACCGACGCCTCCTGCGCCGTGGCCACCGCCAGCCCCTGCTCGTCCAGCTTGCTGCGCAGGCCCTCCAAGTCAAATTCTGCAGCCATGGCGTGGGATGCACAAGGTGAAGGGCAGGTCAAGATACAGGGCAGGGCGGGGCGGGGCAAGTGGGTGCTTGTCATTTTGCAGCGCAGTCCGGCCAGGCAACCCCTGCAGCAGAACGTGAGCGAGTTGGGTGGTGTCGGTAGTTTGAACTTGTGTTGGTTCAGCTTGGTGCAGGTGCAGCCCTCCCGAGTTGACCTGCAGCACCCAACAAGCCAGCCGCGTTAGAACCAGGCAATGCAGACATGTCAAAGTTCAGTGTCACAATGGCGCCAGCCGTGCAGGGCAGGGACAGGCCTGCTGGCTGCTGGCGAGCAGCGGGGACAGCAGGCGGCAACGGGAGCGGCGGCGGGTCGCGTGGTGCGGGGCGGTTGCTGCCACCTCTGCAGTGAGCTTGTGGGGAGCCCCCGGCCACCAAGGGCCGCTGGCGTGCCCCTCAGCCCTACTCACCCTTCCAAAAGGACTGCACCACCGTGGGCAGCACCTCTCCGGCCGAGGCCAGGTCCTTCACCGACCGCTTCCTGTCCATTTCGGGAACAATTATTCGGTCGCAGCAACACTACCCGACACTGCGGTAAAGCCCTGCCGCTCTTTGAAGCGCAGGCGATCGCTCCTTCACTCAAGCATAGCAGAATGAGCGCCCTGCCGATCTGAACGCTTCAAGCGATGCCGTGCGTAATGATCGCAAGGGCCGCAGCTTCAGAGGAACTAAACACCGGACCGCCAGCCTGGCGCCACGGTGCGCAATTCTGTTCTGGCTACAATTGCCGCTGTTGTTGGTCTTGGAGACCTCCGCCGATTGCGAGACACACCTGTAACGACCCCACGGGCCTGATAGCACTCGGAACGGCGAGGCATCACTGTAAAGCCCTGCGATCACCGCTGCCGGGCAGTCATGGCGCAGGCGGACGTCGCTGCGGCATGCATGGACGATTTGTTGCCGCTGGCCGGCCACAGAGCCCACCTGGAGCGGGAGCGTGCTCTGGGCAGAATTGAGACGCTGCTGGACGCTGCAGGTGAGGGGGTGCATGCCTGGTGCAGTGGCAGCGCAGCTGGATGCTCGCACGATCGCTGGTGTTGCCACCGCGGCACAGCTGCCGCCGGCGCCGTCCCTGCCGCCTGCCGCTGGCACTGCCGCAGCCGAGCGCCTATCCTGCAGCTGCCAACGCTGCTGCCCCCCCTCTCTATTACACGCTCCCCCCTGCACACGCACAGACGCCTCTGGTAACAAGCAGCCAATGACAGAGGCCTGCGATGGCGCCCGCAAGCTAGTGGCGTCGGACGTGTGGGAGCAGCGGCTGGGCGGCCTGCGCCTGGCGCGCCTCGTGCTGCAGCGGCGGGAGGTGAGGCCCCCCCTGTCGTCGATGACGAGCATATCATGGCAAGACCACAGTTCCAACGCCCACCCCAGATGCAGATGTTGCTGGCTCTAGGAGGAGCTGCATGCCCCGCCCGATTGTTGGCGCTGGCAACTGTGCACGCCGAATGCCGACCATCCCACCCACATTTGCCCGTCCTGCGTGCCGGCTGGCGGCCACCTGCCTGCCTTCGCCCCTCCGCCCAGCCCCCTTTTGGCTGCATCTGCGCTCCCTCCTCACACTCCTACCCGCACCACACCACAACAGCTGTGCCAGCACTTGCGCGCGTGCCCGCCCGCCTCCCCGCAGGTGGATGAAGCACTTGCGGCCGACATGACTGCCACCTGCCAGCGGCTGCTGGAGGACACCGAGGTCCGCGTGCGCTGGGCGGTGAGTGCGCCAGCTGGCACAGCCCCCGCCCGCCCGGCTCCCTGCCTGCCTGGGTGCTGCGCCCCCGGGCTGCCTGCCTGGGCGCTGCACCTGCACCCTTGCGCCGCGCTTGCCTGTGTCTCGCCCGCCTGCCCGCCTGAGCTGGCTGCTCTGCCTCCTTCTCAGGTGCGCGCACCCGGGCCCATATCACGCCTGCCCTGCCCTGCCTCCTTCCCTACATCCCTCACCCCTCTCCCGCTCGCCCCTCCCGCCGCCGTCGCCGCCCCGGCAGGTGGGCGAGCTGCTGCGCACGCTGTGCGAGCGCCAGGGCATCGCCGTGTGGGAGGCCGTGCGCGACTGCCTGCTGGCCTCCATCCAGCGCAACTTTGACCGCGACGCCTCGGAGCCGTCGGGGCAGCTGCCGCAGCAGCAGCAGGAGGACGTGGGCTCAGGTATGTGCTCAGTGCAGCACCCACAGCACGAGGGGGGGTCACGTGTGCACTCTGCTGGGTTGGCTGGCTGGCTTGCTGGCTGGCATGCGGGTACGAGCCGTCAGGGCAGCAGATGCCGCCGAAGCACGACGTGGGTCCAGGCTGCGCCCGCCTGTGCACAGCGCCCACTGTTCCCACTGGTGCCGCCGCCCGTGCCGCCGCACTCCTCTGGCGCTCGCCCGTGCCACGCCGCCTGGATGACAGTGCCACCCGCTGCGCAGAAGACAGCGCATGGACGTGAGCATGCGCCTGTCTTGTGCCCACGTCCATCACCCCCTGCAGAGATTGAGGACAGCGGGCCCAACAGCGGCGGCGACTTCCTGGCCAGCCTGCTCAACCAGAGCTACCGCGTGGAGCCGCCCGGCACGGGGGAGATGCGGCACGGCACCGAGGGGTGGAAGTGCCTGGAGACGTCCTTCCGGGTGGGTGGGGTGGGTGGGTGAAGAGCCTTTTGGTGGTGATTGCTGCACTAATTTTAAAGCTGCCTGTTTTTAGGCTGTCAGTTTGGCCCAAGGGCTGGAAGTGCCTGGAGACGTCGTTTCGGGTGGGTGGGACGGTGAGGAGCCTTTATGTTGGTTTTTGCTGGAAAACAGAGGTGTTAGGGCTGCGTTTTTGAGGCTGTGAGCTTGGGCAAGAGGGGAGAATTCGCGTAGAGATGTCGGTCAGGATGGGTGGGTGGGTGGGGTTTATCCTAGGGGGCCTGTGGTCAAGTAGACTGGGCATGTGGACGAGTGAGCAGGCAGGCTGTCACAATTGCTGCAGGCAGGCGGAATGAGGGGCATGTGGGTTGCCACATTTTGCCTTGTGCTGCTGGGACGCAGCAGGCATCTGCGCGCTCGCAGCGCTGCGGCACAGTCGATCGCGTGCTGCGCGCCCCCCTTGCCTGCCCCCACACCCCATACCTTCCAAACCATGCCATACCATGCACCACCTCTCCCCGCCCGCAGGCGCTTCAGCACATTATGGAGGGTTGCGGCGAGGCGTTCCGCCCCCACCTGGACGACCCCCTGCGCCAGCTCATCTACCGCGCGCTGGCGCACCCCAACCGCTTCATCCGGTGCGTCCCAGCCTCTGCTTGCTTTAGAGCTCGGACGCTTTGTGTGCACGGGTTGCTGTTTCTTTGCGTGTCCGGGTGCCAGCGCGTGCACTGAGCGCTGGCACGCCCCAACCGCTTCGTCCGGTGCGTCTCGGCTTGGTGCAGAGTGCCCGCGCTTCGTAGATGCTGCTTGCTTTGGCAGGCTTGGTTGCCGGCTCGAGCACCGAGGGCCGGCACGCTGCCAGCCCCTTTCCTCCTGCAGCCCCTTTCCTCCTTCACTTTGTTGTGCTGTGCTATGCTATGCCCTGCTGCGGCGTGCTGTCTCGTGCTGTTCCCACCAAGCTGTGCACAGCGGCCTGCCACATCATCGCGGGCAGATGCTTACGTCTCATGGATGCTGCGGCCGTGCCTGTGGTCGTGCTGTGCAGGGAGGCGTGCCACTTCATCATGGGCAGCGTGTGCAAGCTGCTGGAGGGGCCGCACCTGGAGGCGCTGGCGCCCGAGATTGCGCAGAAGCTGGGGCTGGGGCTCAGGTGGGTGGTACAGAAAGGGAGGAATGGGATGGCAGGATGGGGCCCTGGGGGGTGGGTGGTTGGGTGGATGGTTGGGTGGATGGTTGGATGGATGGATGGATGGATGGATGGATGGATGCCTGAGTGCGCAGAAGCTGGGGCTGGAGCTCAGGTGCGGGGGGTGGAGACTGCAGCAGGGGATGAAAGTGACATGGGGCTGGTGTGTGTGGGCAGGCAGAGCTTGCTGGTGGAGGCGGGTGCAAGCAGGCAGCAGGAAGCAGGGTGTGCCAAGGCAGGGAAGCAAGCGCCTGTGCCTGCTGGTGAGGTGTGGAGCGCTCCCTTGCCACATTCGGCATGCATGGCTTCCCTGCCAACCTGCCAACCTGCCATCCCCGGCCCCTCGTCTGCTCTGCCTGCCTGCAGCGACAATTGGAGCCAAGTGCGGTTTGCGTCCTCCACTGCCACCCGCACTTTCATGCTGGTGGGTTGGTGGGCGGGTGGGAGGGGGAGAGTCAGAGTGGGTGGGAGGACGGGTGGGAGCGAGAGAGGCAAGGAAGCAGGGGGAGCCTTTGTTTGGCGGCCGGAACAGCAGAGCGGGCGATGATGGGACACCAGGCAGGAGGTGGGCGAACCAGCACTGCAGCAATGCGATTGATCACGAGTCAAACCGGGCCGCTTGCCGTTGGCTAGCTGGGTTGTAAGCATGCCAGCATGCCTCCTGCTCACCCGGTGCACACCCCCTGGCTCGGCGCCCCTGCCTTACCCTCCCCTGGCACCCCCCGCAGTGCGCGACTTCCTACCGCGAGCGCGTGTTCCCGCTGCTGGTGCCCCACATGTGCCTCAACAGGTGAGGGGGGGCATGGTCCTGCTGGCCGCCAGCCGCAGCCTGCCACCTCTGCTGCTGCCGCAGCGCTGTGCAATGTTGCGCTCCCATCCTGGAGCCTGTGCCCCTCCTCGCGCCTTGATCTGCCGCCAGCCCAGCCCAGCCCAGCCTTTCTTCATATTTTCCAACACGCTGCAGGTACTATGTTACCTGTCCTCTCACCCATTTCAACCCAGCCCCACCGTCGTACTTACTTACATCACGTAGCAGGCACTGTGCCACCCAGAGACCCTACACCCACCTTGTTCTGTCTTTTCTACGACTCCACACCACCCTGCAGGTACTATGTTGCCGAGGGTGTGCGGCTGTACTCCCAGGAGACCTGGCGCCTGATCATGGGGGACAGCGGGCGGGAGTGGGTGGCCAAGTGCGCGCCGCAGGTAAGGCTTGGCGGGGAGAGGGTGTAGTGTTGGGCAGTGGACGGCAGGCGGGAGGGGGTGGCCAAGTACGCCCCGCAGGGGTGGCATTTGGGGTGCAGAGGCTGGCAGCACCGGGGCGCGCGCGGGTGCCCACGCCTACACTTACTTGGATCCTGACTCACACCCCTCTGCCCACCTACCCCTGCTCGCCTCCCTGCCGCCCCCAGTTGGTTGCTTGTACTTATTCTGACTCTCGTCACATTTCTGGCCACCTGTCCCACAGCCTGCCTGCCTCCCCGTCTCCGCTGCCCCCTGCCCCACCCCCCGCAGGTGGTGTCATACTACATTGAGCAGAGCAAGGCCAACAACCATGCCGTGCGGGAGGCCGCCTGCGCATGCATCGCCGAGCTCATGTGCAAGGCAAGGGCTGCGAGGGAGGCCCGGCTCACTTATTTGCATCCTGCGTGCTGCGCTGTGCTGCATGTCATCGTGAGCTGCTGGGCAGTGAGGTACTTCACTTTGAGGAACGTGCACCCCTGGGTGCCCAGTACCCTGAAGCCCACTTTACGATCCAACTCCAAGCCCCTGGCCACGTGCTGTGCCAATGCCTGCCGCAAGCATCCCCCGCCGCATCGGCTTTGCACGCCCTCTTCTTCGTTCACCCAGCCGCTTGTTCGCCCACCCCACACACACCGCGAAGCGTTGACCACAGCGGCAGCTGGCCCCCCAGTGCACTCCTTTGCTCCTCGTGCCCTTGCCCCCATCGACATGCTCCTCTGCCCTTCCCTTCCCTTAATCCCCCTTGATCCCTCACCCCCCGCCACCAACTGCAGGTGGACAAGGCCGCAGTGTCTCCCTTTGTGCCTCGCCTGCTACGCGCCCTGGTCATGTGCTTCAAGGACGCCAGCTGGCCGGTAAGGTGGCGGGGGATGAGGTGGGGTGGTGCTGGCTACTGACGCATGTCGCACTGTTTGCAACCCAATTGCCTGCTGCCTGACGTATCTGCGCCCGTGCTTGTTCTTGCGCCACCGCATGCAACCAACGGCATGCCCACCCCGCATGCCCCGTCTCGCTCCCGCAGGTGCGCGACGCCGCCTGCCTGGCGTGCGGCCGCTGCGTGACCGCCTTCCCGGACGAGTCGCGGGAGGTGCTGGAGGTGAGCTGGATGCGGGCTGGGTTGGGGTACATGGCGGGCTGGGTTCTGTTCTGTGTGGTCTGCCGTGGGAGCAGGGGCGCGTGCTGTGCTGTGCGCTAGAGGGCGTGTGCACACGGGGTTCTTACAGGTGCTTCACCAGCGGGCCGCTGCATGCCGCATGGGTTGTGCCTGCCGGTGCGCCGCTCTCACTTGGGCGCTGTGCCTTTGCGCCCTGTGCAGCCCTGCTCACTGTCTGCTTCCCGCACGCCCTGCAGGCAGGCCATCCTCTCCCCCTTTCCACCCTCGCTTCCCACTCTCCTCCATATGCCCCTTCTGCTGGAGGAGCATTTGGCAGGAGCTCTACTCCCTATTGCTTGCCTACCTGCGCATTTAGAAAAGCCCGTGCCCCCTTCTGCTGCGCTGCAGGAGCTGTACTCCCTGTGGTTGCCCTCCCTGCCCACTTAACTAAACCATGCCCCTCCCACTGCAGGAGCTCTGCTCCCTGTGGTTTGCCCACCTGCCCACCCAAGTATATCACACGCCCTCCCACTGCAGGAGCTCTACTCCCTGTGGTTTGCCCACCTGCAAGACAACATCTACTCGGTGCGGGAGGACTCGGCGGTGGCGCTGGGCAACGCAGGTGGGGCGCCGGCAACGCAGCGTGTGCCAGGCAATGCAGCGTGTGCCAGTGTGCCAGTGTGGCCCACGGGGAGGGGCGGAAGGATTGGCGGTGGCGCTGGGCAACGCAGGTGCAACGCCAGCGATGCAGCGTGCCAGAGCGTGCCGGGTTTTGGGGGCGACCCAAGGAATTGGGGCAGAGGGGCAGGGGGGCGGGCAACACGGGTGGGTGCCAGAGCGTGCCAGTGTGCCAGCGTGCCCCAAGGAAGCAGAGGGACGGGAGGACGGGCAGAGCACGGGTGGGTGCTGGAGCGTACCCAGGGGTGAGGGCTGCCTGGATGTGGGGCAGGGGCGCGTGCTGTGACGCAGCGCTGCCATATGCACTCCACGCTCACCCCGCAGCACCCAGCCCACCAGGCCATGCACAGCACCTGCACACTCTTGTTCCATACCTGCCTTGCCCACTGCAGTGCACGGCCCCATACTGACGAGGCCGGCGCCACAACACCGCATGTTCCCCTGCCCCCCACGTCCACCCCACCCTCGTGCACCCCCCCGCTCCCACGACCTCCCTGCCTTGCAGTGCGCGCATATGGCGACGAGGCCACGGCGCGCATTGTGGAGCAGGTCCGCAGCCTGATCCTGCAGGCGCGCGACCAGCCGGAGGACAGCCAGCAGTACGGCAGCCTGGAGAACACGACGCTGTTTGGGGTGGCGGCACAGGTGGGGAACTGTGAAACAACTCGTGAGTTGTTATGTGTTGGGTGTGGGGGCATGGCCAGCAGTACGGCGGCTGGAGAACACGACGCTGTTTGGAGTGGCGGCGCAGGTGGGATGTTTGGGGAACTGTTTTGGGTGATGGGTCGAGAGTGTATGGGAGTAGAGCCGGCAGCACGGCAGCCTAGCCTGGGAAACACCATGCTCTTTGCAGTGGCGGCGCAGGTGGGAAAGGTTATGGACGTCACGACAAGCTCTTGAGCATGGATGAGTTGGGTGTGGGGGCATGGCCAGCAGTATGGCAGGCTGGAGTGTTCGACCGCGCTCCTCGGGGGGGTCAGGAGCAGGACGGTGTATGGGATGTGTCATGTTGGTTGAGAGGGAGGTTGTGGATGTCGCTGCTGCAGTGGAGCAGGCGCAAGCAGGCAAGAGAGGTGACTGCCCCTGCTTGCACATCCATCCCGATGCGCTGCCCCGCCCACGTACCCCCTCCTCCCATGCCCCCGCTTCCCCGCCCCCTCTGTCCCTGCAGCGCGCCCGCGCCAACGACCCCTCCCTGCACACCGACCAAACCATGTTCTCATGCGGCAGCCTGGCGCCCAAGCTGCAGCGCGGCGGCGGCTGCGTAGACCACGGCTTTGCCCGGTGAGCAGGGGATGGGATGGGATGCATCCTACCGTGTGCGTGTCACGCATGCTTGCGCGGGCGAGCTGCCAGCGGATGCGACGTGGCGGGTGACGTGGCGGGTGACGTGGCAGGCTCGCTCGTTGAGTGGGCAAGCGGCCAGGAATGGCGTGGTAGGGGACCGCCGTATTCCATCACGGTTTTGTGCTTCATTGTGTCATGCCTTCATGGCTTCAGGGTTGCATGGTTTCTGCAGGTGCCGCGGCGTGCAGCGTGCTCCTGTTCTGCGTCGAGCACAGGCGCCGTGCACAGGCGCCGTTGCACATTGCCAGCCTGGCCCTCCGCCTGCCTGCACACCTGCCCATCGCCTTGCTCGCCTGCCTTCCTGACCTGCCCGCCTTGCCTGATTTGCCTGCCTTCGCCCTGTCCTGGCTGCAGCGACAAGGAGCCGTGGGAGGCGTCTGACGGGGCGGTGTACATGGTGCGGGAGCTGTCGGGTGAGTGGGCGCCAGCTGGGCGCCACCTCAGCTGCGCGCCAGCTCAGCAGCGTGCCAGCTCTGCCCAGGCGTGGAGAAGCTCAGCAGGCGCCGCGCTGGCAGCATGGTACTAGTGTGGTGCGCCCGCCCCCCTCTCTCCCTCCGCCCCGGCCTGCTGTTGACGTCAGCAGCCCAATCCTCCGCCCTCCACGCCTCCCTTTTACATTACCCTCCCCTCCCCTCTGCCCTCCAGCCGTGGCGCCCGCCGCCGTGCCCGAGTTCCTGCCAGCGCTGGCTGAGCTGGCGCGCATGCAGCACTTTGCGCATGCCGCCAACCTGCACGAGACGATCTGGAAGCAGCTGCCGGCGATTGCGGAGAATGTGGGGAAGAAGGTGGGCGGGGGCGTGAGGGTGTGGTTGTGGGGAGGGCTTGGCATGGGGAGTGCGCTTGGCAGGTGTTTGCACTTGAAGGAGTTCCAAAGGCCCCTCCTCCTCCGACTAGCACTGACGTGCGGCAATAGCTGTTGATTTACACTCGCTCGCGTGTCCCTTCCTTGCCCTCTCATTGCCGGTGCCCAAGCCGCACTGCAGAAAGCTCCTGCGCCCCCTCGACCAGCAATGACGCCACCTAGCTTATTGCACTCATGCATCACGTGTGCCGTCCTTGCTCTCCCTCTCACTGCCGCAAGGGCTCCCGAGGCCCCTCGTCCATCAACCAACAATGGCGTGCGCCATACCCACTGGTATGCACTCACTCTTGTCTGCCTTCCATGCCCTCCCTGTCCATATCGTTGCTGCAGGTGTTCAAGCCGCACCTGGACGAGTTCCTGGGCCCCCTCTTCCGCTCCCTCACCTGCGGCCACCGGCTGTGCGAGGCGGCGGCGGGGCGCTGCGCCGGCGCGCTGCGAGACCTCATAGGTGCGCTGCTGCAGGACCGCTGCGCTGCGGCAGCAGCGCTGCGGCAGCAGCACATGCTTGGGCATTGTGTGGAGGGGGGGCGGTCGGGGCCAAGGGCATGACATGACATGACGACATCGTTGTATGCTCATGCTTGGGTTGTTGTGTTTGCTGTGCTGGCTGGAGTGTACTGAGTGCGCTGGCCAAGGATAGGCTGGACTTGCAGGGAAGTGGAGGTGTGTGCTGGAAATGGGGCAGGCAGCGGGGGGTGTGGTGTGCACACGTCGGCGCAGGTGCTCCCTGTCCAACCCTTTAGCCCTTCCCTTACTCCAGCCACCCCGTAGCGCCCTGCCCCGCCTCCACCCCGCCCCCGGCTCCCTGCTATGTGTGTCCCTTCACTTCCCCTCAGGCCCCGGCATCTTTGCTGGGCGGCTATCCGAGGACCAGCGGCGGCTGATGGAGGGCAGCCCCGATGTGCCGCCGCCAGCGGGGCGCTTCACGCTGCCCGGCAGCCAGGTCACGCCGCACTCGGTGCTGACGGGGCGGCCGTGAGGCCTCTCTGCCGGGTCTGTTTTGGTTTCGGCTAGTACATGGAGTGAGCCTCTCCTCCCCCCTACTATACCTTCTGCGGGCCCGCCCCCCCCCCCGCCCGCGCGAGTTATGCCTGCCTCTGTCCCGCCGCTGCTGCCTCTGTGCCCTCTGCACCCCGTACACGCACGCACCCCGCTCCCAAGCCAGGCAGTTGGCTATGTATGCAGCCTGTCGAGCTTTTTACACCCGTATTGGAGATAAATACAAAAATCGAAATGGCAGGAGAAAGCAACGTGAGCAGTGAGGTGCAAAGGAGGTGGAGACGAGCACGGTGAAATCAGCGCAGGCGACCGGCTTTGCACATGTTCACGGGCAGCAGCACGGCGTGGCTCAGCTGGCGCTCACTTAGCTGCGTGCCGGCTGCGGCGCTGGCATTGGGGGCAGGCTCTTGGTGCTGCCGCTCCTGCAGGCAGCAAACGGGTGCCGGCACAGCAAGAGGGGAGAGGTCAGGCGCGGCATGAGGTACGCCCGGCACAGCAGACAGGTGGTGGCACAGCAATAAAGAAAGCACCGCTGTCAAAAACACCGCCCAGACGACCGGGCAGGTCGTTGTGGGCAAGGCAGGGGATGGGCAGCCCTACGTGGCGCCTCCCCGCTAAGTGGTGGTCCCAATACCACCCCAAGCCCACAACCCCGCCATTCACACCCACCCCCACGGCCCACCTGAGGTCCGCCAGCACCCGCCGCCCCTCATCGCTCCGCGGCCACTCCCGCAGGTGTGCGTTGTACCGGTCAGAAGTTAGGCCGCAGCTTTTCAGGATGCGGTGCTTGGTGATCATCCAGGACAGGGTGGGCTGGCCCTGCTTACCATGCAGCAGCTGCGGCGCCTGCTCCTGCACCAGCAAGTTGAACAAGGAATAGCAATGACAAGGGCATGGGCGAAGGGCAGGTAGCAATGAGCAATGCCTGTAGCCGACCCACGCATGCACTGGCTGAAATGCAGTGTCGCTAAACATGTACCCATTCGCATCAAAGCCTGGCCTACAACCTACTCCACTCACCTGCACCAGCACATACTGAGCAGCCATTGTCTCCAAGCCTCTGGTCAGGTAGCCCCTGTATCGATCAAAGCAGTCCAGCGGGGGCACACCCAGCGCTGTCAGAAAGAGCACTTTGGCACCTGCGTCCGGGTGGTCAAAGTTTGCCTGTTCGAAATTGCATGGCCGCTCCTCGATTTCGGCCGCCAGCCGCGCATCATCCCACCCCAGCTTCTGCTGCAGCACGTCTGCTGTGCGCTGCAGCCGCTCCGCTGGCGTGCACAGCAGCCGCGGCCACTTTGTCAGCAAACGCCACAGGTTGTCGGCTGTTGTGAAGAGCCGCCGCAGCCAGGCAGCCGCTTCCCACGCTGTGGTCAGATCGCGCGTCAGGAGCTTAGGATCCCGAGCCGCCAGCTGCCGCGCCTCGACCGCCGTCAGCCCCGCTGCCTGCAGGTGCACCAGCTTCTGCCGCAGCGTTGGCACCGTGTAGAGGAGGAGGACGGGGGCCAACAGGAAGAAGGCAACAATGTCTGGTGCCTGCAGCTCCTTGGCTGCCCAGTCAATTGCCTCCAGTAACGTGGCCTGGGGAGTCCACAAAATTTCTGGCGCTCCAAGCACTACGGCACCCACGTCTGCCTCTACTGTTTTGCTGCCCGCCTCTGCAAAACGCTGGCACAGTGCCGCCAACGAGGCCTCCGCCTGGCCCGGGTCGGCTGCCAGCGCCCATGCTGCGTTGCTGCGTTTCCTGCGCACCATGTCGGCAACGCTGCTGCGCTTGCGCGGCGGCTTGCCTGCCTGCTGCAGCCGCTGCACATGTGCCGAGGTGTAATATTCGAGCAGCTCCCACACCAGCAGCGCGCCATTAATGCCGGTCACGCTGGCGTGCCGTTTTGAAGCCATGACTCCTAGTGTCCATGCCACTTCTGCCCCTGCCAGGCCGCGGCTGCGGAACTCATGGAACGTCCGTGGCAGGCTGGCCAGCGCTGCCGTCTCGTCGCCGTCAAACACCGCTACCAACCGCCGAGCGTAGCGGTCTGCCTCGCCAACCGGCAGGCCCTGCTCCTGCTGCAGCCAGGCCTGCAGCTGCGGTTGTGGCTGCGGCTCATGCCCAATCCACCTGCTCCCCTCCCGCCTTTGTCCGGCGACAACCATTGGTTTGTCTGCACTGCTGCTGCTGCTGCCGCTGCTGCCAGCTGCCTGGCCGCGCTGCCACCGCCGCTGCTGCTGCCATTGCGCCAATGCTGCCGATGCTGGTGCCCCTGCGCTGGCTGGCTGCACACTTCTTGTCGCGGTCCTGCAAAGGGCAAGACAGCAGCCAGGTTGGGCCCGCCCGCGGCTGCGGAAAAGAGCCGGGAGAGGATTGGCACTCAAGAGGCCTGCCCGCGGTGCACTTGCAGGCTCACCCATAAGCACCACCCAGAGCATCCAAGCAAGCGATGGTAGCCGCCGCGCCAGTAGAACCACTGGCCGCCCCGATCAGCCGGCTGGCGGCTAGGCGAGCCCCACGCAGCAGCATTTTTCTCGTCCAGTGTCAGTGCGTACGCAGGCCGTAATGGCGTCACTACCTTCTTCTGCCGCTCCCCTGCCGCCAGCTCAGCCGCCCCGCCGCCGCCCTTGCACAACGTATCTTTGGACATATTTGATTTGGCGACGCGCGTGTGGAACACAGGTGCCATTATGGGGGATAAATGTGTCAATCCTTAGTATCGCTGCTTTCTACAAGATTGCAACCAGTACTTTGATTGATTCCTGTGTTGGGTCTGCGTGCCGCTGCAGCACGCTCTGCACCATGTGGCACCTGAGCTCGGCACCTTGATGCGCAACACCGCATTACATCTACCACCATCTAGCATGCTCACACGAGCACTACCATCAAGTATCGATTCCAGCCCGTACCAAGCAATTTTGAACAATTCCTGCCCCTCATTACCCGCCGCCGCCCCGCACCAGCGCCACCGCTGCCATGCGGATGTGCTGCGCCTGCGCCGCCGGCCTGCCTCTGTACTCCTGTGGCCGCTGCAGGACGGAACAGTCCCCGCGCAGCCTGCTTGGAACCCTGCTGCTGCTGATGGTGCCGCTATTCGCAGGGCCGCTCCCCACGCCAGGCCTGCTGTGGTCGGCACTCCCGGCGGCATCGCGCCCCCTGCTGCTGGCTGTCGGAGCCATGAGACGCGTGATGCGGGAGCCTGCACCCGGGTGCCCAGCTGAGCGGAGCACCCGTGGGGTGGCGCTGCCGGCAGAAATATTCCCATCCTGCCCGTCTTGGTGGTGTGCAGGGCCTGGAACCGCTGCTGTATCTTCTCCTGCAGCCATGCCAGCACAGCCACCCCTGACGGCCTGCCGGCTGGTGGCTGCCGCCAGGTGCATGCGCGCCGTGCTGCGCCGCCAGTGGTACCCAGCCGTCACGTCTTCGTCACCACCGCTGTTGCCGCCGCCGTCAGGCTGGCCGCCGGGCTGCGCAAAGGGCACCCGTGCCTGCTGGGCTTCCCCGCTCGGCACGTACTGCTCATGCTCTGAGGCAGGCCCAAATGCGCTCATTGCCGGGGTGGGGCAGCCGCCGCCGGTGGGCACTGCTGGCAGCGGGTCAACTGGGACTGCCAGTGTAGCTCCCCAGCTGTCGCCTGCCGCTGAGCTGTCGTCAGCTGCCTCTCCCTCGTCATCAGAACCCGCCAGCTCAGCGTACGACTTGGGCACCGGCTGCCAAGCCTCAGCTGCATTCGCCCGAAGCCGGCTCAGCAGCTGCTGTACTATGGGGCTGAGCTGGCGCTGCTGCTGCTGCTGCGGCTGCTGCTGTGTGGAAGAGGGGGCAGGGCCTGCCCCGGGCAGCGGGCTGGCGGCAGTGGAGGCGTCACGCTGGCTGCCCTGCGCCTCGCCTTCTGCCCCATCTGCCCCACCTGATCCGTCAACGGCAATCTCTGGGCCGCAGGCGGCACGTGGCGTGGGGCCTGCATGGGATCATGCGGGGCCAGCTGCCAACGTGGGCGATCCGACAGGTAGGCAAGGGTTGCACAGCGCGCTGCTGGCAATGCAAAGTACGGCAACTGCTGTTGGCAAGTGCCGCTGTCGGCAACTGTTGTTCCTGCCGGCGTTCACCACGCAACCACCACATGTTGCCCAGCCAGGCCAGCAACCCCACCGCTCACCTGCGCTGATGGCCCCGCCAAACATGTCGCCTCCCTCCTCCTCCAATGCCGCCCCGTGCGTGCCCCCGCCGCCAGCCCCGCCGCCCCCTGCCTCCCCGCCAGGCGCAGCTGCCGCCTGCGGGGTCGGTGTGCGCGCCAAGCGCTGTGCGCGGTACTTCCACACCGCGGCGGCCGAGACGGCGGCGGAGGCTGAGGTGGCGGCTCGGCGCTCGGCCAGCGCCAGAACTTTCTTGCGCCAACCGGGGGCGTCGGAGATGACGCCATCAATCACCACACGCCGCCTGGCATACGGGAGGGCAGGTGGAGGGGTGGAAGGGCGGGGGGGTGGCAGTGTAGAGTAGGCAGAGGGGGAGGGTAGGGATGGCAGCGACTGTGCCAGCACAGCCCCGGAATGTCCTGACCCCATGCCCCGACTTCACTCTACCAGCTCCCCCCGCACATCCACCTATCACTACCCCCGCCATGCCATCCACGCATCACTCCCCCAGGTGGCACCCCCTCCTCACCTGAAGGCCTTGGCCAGCAGGTGGAAGTCGCCCCAGTTCAGGGGAGGCTCCTGTGCCCCTCCGCCTTCCTCCCCTCCCAGGCTGCCCTCGTCCTCCTGCACCAGGCTGTGCAGCTCCGCCTCCTCTCGGCGCTTGCTGCTCACCGCGCCGTGCATCATCTGGGGGCAGAGGGTGGGTGGGTGGGGCGACGGGGGCGGGAGCAGGGCGGGGCGGGGGGAGGCTGAGGCAGGCTGGGCAGCAGGCAGGCCGAGGCAGAGGATGAGGGAAGGTGCAGGGCAGCCTACTTGGAGCACGGGCGGCACTTGCCGCAAGTGCAGGGACGTGGCAGGCAGCGCAGGATGCATGGCCTCCCCACACACCTGGGCCCAGCCCACCCCACCTGGGCAAAGTCGGTGAACCGGAGGCTCCTGGCGCCCGGCCCCGCCACGCTCTCAACCAGCCGCGTCACCTGTCGCAGGCTGGCGGGCTGGCCCAGCGCCTGCAGGGGGGCAGGGGGTGCCAGGCGGGCGGGGCGGCAGTCGCGGGAGGGCGGGAGAGGAGGGGCCACATTGGCAGGTTGTGGGCCCGAGGCGGGTGCTGGCTTGTCTGCTTGGTGACCTGCATGTGCCCATCCAACCATTCCTCCCGTATGCTGCTCACAAGGCAGGCGCTCCTGCGCTTGCACTCGGCACAAAGCCCCCGCCCCGCTGCTGCTGCTCCTGCCCTGCATGCCGCCCACCCCACTTCCCCCTGGGCCTCACCCCACCCACACCAGGCCACAAAGCCACGCTGCACAGCCTTCTCCGCCTCGCCTGGAACACAGCCTGCAGCTCCTGCGGCTCCAGAGTGCCGCTGCCATCCACATCAATGATGGTGAAGCACTGCGGAAAGAAAAAAATAGGGAATTGGGCAACCGATCAGTGAGAGCAGTGCGGGCACGCAACTTGCTGCCTGTGCACTGTCCTCTGCTCTGCCTCCAGCATCACCGTTGCAAACAAGCCTTGCTTCTTCCCTGCCCTCTCACCTCCCGTGCCAGTTTGATGGTCTTCAAAGGGATGTGCACCGGCATATCTCTGCCCCGGCGGGCAAGCCACGTCAGGACGCTGTCGGCAACCTTCGACGGCAGGCCGCTCAGCGGAGCATCAGCCATCTCTGCCGGCCAGCAATTCGGCAGCTGAAGCGCTGCTGGGCGCTGCTAAACAGCGGGGTGGCCCGCAGGGGCGGGGACCGAGTGAAGGGCTGTTTGGACTGGCGGTTGGTGGTGCGAATGAGAATCCTGGCGGCACTGCGCTGATTCCCGACACCAATTGTGAAGATGCTGGTAAAGGGCTCACAACAAGCTGCACGGGCCAGCATCGGTTGCCTGCTGGGCCGTGCTGAGCAGGGTGACCTCTCGGAGTGCTCCTCACTCGTCTCTTGCCTCGCATTTCTGCTACGACACCTGACAGCAGCCCGCCAGCGGCGCCTGTGGTGCCGCCTCCGCAAGGCCGAAACCAGTTTCCGGCTCCTTTCCGTCAGCATGGCGGCTCCGAGGGTTCAGGCATGCAGCAGCAGCTGTGGATCTAGGCTGCACCATCGCCTCCAGCCAAGCAGCAGCGGCACCGTGGCTGGCGGCTCCCCGCTGCCGCTGCCGCCGCCGCCGCCGCCGCCGCCAGCGGTCGGCCGGCGCCTGCGTGCGCAGCTGCCCCGCCGGCAGGCCGCCCAGCTGGGGCGGGCCGCTGCCTTAGTGCGCCGTCAACGAGGTGAGGTGCTCATGGGTGCGGCATACTGCGGCTGGGGTGCCAAGACTTGTTCGGCCTCCACCCCTGCCTACCCACGCAGCTTCCCGAGACGCCTCGAGTGCCTCGCCCCCGGGAAGCTGCCTGGCTGCTCTCGGCCCCGATCCCCTGCACAAACTTTGCTCTCTTACTTTCACTGCGTAAGACTTACCCCCGACGCCTCCCCTGCGCCTCTGCCCCCGCACCCGTGCAGGCGCCACGGCCGCCGCGGCTGCCGCCAGCCATGGCGCCGGCGGCACGGGGGATCGCCCGTCTGCCGCCGCTGCCGCAGCGGGGCCACCAGCACAGCCAGCAGCAGCCCAGGTGGACATCGCAGTTGAGCCGGGGCCCAGCAACAGCCGGTGCATCTGGGCGGGGGTGGACGTGTCGGCGCCCGCACCGGCGGTCTACGCAGCGCTCACCTCGTATGAGCAGCTGGGCACCTTCATCCCCGGTGGGTGGGTGGCTGGGGAGCAGCGGTTGGTGCTTGCATGGAGGGTCGGGTGGTGGACTGGAGGCCGTTGCTTACTTGGTGGTTTGGATGGGCTGGAGAGGTTGTGCTTACGTGAATGGGCGGGTGTGTGGTGGGGTAGAGGTGTGCTACCAGTGCAGGTCAGGAATGATGTACCAGTGCAGGTGTGGGGCGGGGATTGTGCGGCGTCTTGTCTGGCTCTCAGGGAGGGAGGCTGGTGAGGGCTGCATGCGCAGAGGGGTCTTCTGGAATGGAATTTTAGCGGGGACGGCTCGTCTGGAGTGCAGGCGGGCAGGCGGACAGCCGGGCTGGACCGCAGGCCCTGCTGCCTGGCGGCCTTGGAGACCCTGGGGTGCATGCCTCTCCTTCTCCACCGACACTCACCCAAGCAACAGTGCCTTGCCTGCATTTACAGTGTGCCTTCTGCCTCGGTCATGTGATGACCCTGCCCTATCTCCCTCACCGCCCCGCAGGCCTGGCAGAGAACCGATGCCTGGAGCGATACTCGGACGGCTGCCGCCTCCTGCAGGTGCCGCTGCCTTCCCCGCCTGCTGCATCGGCTGGCCGGGCGACTGGCTGCCAGCTGTAGCGCTTGGTCAACTGCCTGGCTGTGTGGTTGGGAAGCGCACACCTGTGTGCCGGGCGGGTCCTCCTTGCTGCACCCGGAGTGCCTCCCTCCCTGCCCAGCCTGTCCCCGGCCCACTCCACCCTCCTGCTTGCCCGCACACCCACCCACCCACCCTGCATTTCTGAAAGTGACACCCCTCCGCCCGCACCTGGAGCTGCCCGCCGTTCAACCTGCGCCTCCTCCCCACCCCGCCGCGCTCTGCAGGTCGGGCAGCAAGACATTGCGCTGGGCCTCAAGTTCTGCGCCCGCGTGTGCCTGCGCATCCGGGAGCACCCGGCGGGCATGCCGCAGCGCCTGCTGTCCCGCAGCCCCAACTTCCGCACCGGCCGGCGCAACGGCGGCACCAGCAGCAGCGGCGGGGAGGGCAGCGGCGGCCTGGCAAGCTGGTGGCCGCTGGGCGGCGGCGGCAGAAGCGGCTGGGGCAGCACCACCAGCGGCAGCAGCAGCAGCGGCAGCGGCAGCAGCGGCGATGAGGAGGGGGAGTGGGCGGAGTGGCGCTACCTGAGGCCACGCTCCCCTCTGGGTGCCACCCGCCCTACCCTGGACATCTCGTTTGAGCTGGTGGAGGGCGACTTCCTGGTGAGGGCGCTGCCTTGCTGTCCCTCTGCATCCTCTGTGTGTCGTGACGCCGTGGTGTGCTTACGCGTGTGTTGTGGAGGGTGTGAGCTGGTGGTGGGGCGGCGCGCACTCCCCTCCCTGGAAATCATGTTGAGAGGGTGGCAGAAGGAGTCATTCATTTGAGCTGGTGGAGGGGGACTTGCTGGTGAGGGCGCCTGGCGCAAAACCCGTGTGTGTGTGAATTCTCGTGTGGGGGGGGAGTATGTGGTGTGGAGGTGGGGGTGGCTCGCCCTCCCTCCCTGGACACCTTTGCTCGGGCTGGTGGAAGAGGAATCCTTAAATGCGACAGCAGACACATCGCTGTTGCTGTGGGTGTGTGATTGTTGGTGCGTGGGGGAGACGAGCGGTCGGGCAGGGGTGGCTGTTGCGGTGATGGCAGGCTGGCGATCTGGTTGCGTGGCCCTGCTCTCGAGGTGCATAGCAGGCAAGGCGCAAACTGCCACCCTCGCCTGACTCCTGTGCCCCTGCCCCCCCCCCTGGCCCCCTCCTGCCGTCCGCAGGCGTTCAAGGGCCTTTGGCGCATCCAGCAGGCCGGCCCCGCTGCCTGCCGCCTCTCCTACTCGCTCTTCGTGCGCCCGCAGCCCTGGCTGCTGGTGGGCCTGATCGAGCAGCGCATCCAGGGGGAAATTGCCGCCAACCTGGCAGCGGTCAAGGGCCATGTGGAGCGAGTGGTGGCGGCGGGCAGGCAGGCGGACCCGGCACAGCAGCGGGCGCAGCAGCAGCAGCAGCAGCAGCCTCCCGGGGCGTGAGGCTCCCGGGGCGTGAGGCTGCTGGCGTATGTGGCATGCTGCGCGAGTTTGTTATGTTGATGTTGTTACTCTGTATGTGTGAAGAATGTCTTTCATGGCTTGCCTGCCCAGGTGTGAGCTGGCAGCTCAGCGAACAAGCGGGAGGCTGCCAGGAAGCTGCCAGCTCCGTGGGCGGCGGGCGTTTTTGTGTGCGGGCATTGGCAAACCACAGTGGCAGGGGCTCGCCGCCTGCTCCTGAGAACATCATTTGCCGTGCAACGGAGCAGGACGAGGCCATAGCCTCGCACTTCATGATGACGGCAAGTGCCGGCTCTGATACCACGGCCACTGTGGGATGCCGCGCCGCGCCGCGCTGGGCAACCATCCAGGACCATCTCTCCGGTGCGCTCATCGCAGCGGCTGCCCGCTTTTTTACTGTTCAGCCTGTTCCGTAGCAACCTGGCCGCGAACAAGCAGCCTAGCGGGGGCTGACGTCTCAATGACAGTGCGCTCCTTGGGCTCTCCCGGAAGCTGGCAGAACTGACAGAGATACCATGTCGAACCTCACAGCATCGCAAAACCCGAGGGGGCTGCCCGGCGACCCGAGCTCCCCCTTCGCACTGCGCTACCGTCTCAGCCGCTCTTCCCTCGCGTCCGCCATGGACATTTTTGGCCTTGTGAGGCGGTGTGCGTGTCTAAGGATGCGCCACACGCCGCGATACTTGCCTGTCACTGCTGCTGCCGGCACATGCAGTAGCGGCGGCACAGGCCCCGAGGGGGCTAGTGCCGCCAACCCGGCCGTCCGGGGCCCCCAGCCTGACCCCCATACGCACCCTGGACTCCCCCACCCATGCAGATCGCCATACTGTTTTCCGCCCACTGCGTCCGCAGCATCCCAGACCTGCCTGCATCGGGCATCATCCACTTGTGGGCATACGGCGCCGCGTGTGCCGCCTGCATCGCCTGGCGGGCGCTGGCTGGCATCTCCCCCACCTCAAGCTATGTGCGGTGGATGGAGGCAGCCTCCTTGGTGCTGCGCCTGGGCTGTTACGGCTTTGGGGCCGCGTGGGAGCTGCAGAGGTGAGTGTGGGGGACGTGCATGGTCACGTGCTTCAGGTGGGGTGGCGTCTGCTGGCTAAAGCTGTGGTGCTGCTGCCGCCCTACCACACCACCCTGCCGCACCACTCGGGTGGTGTGGGGTGCCTGCGAGTGTGACTTTTGGCGGTGAGGCATGCTGGGTGCTGCTGCTGTTGACAATGTGCGGCGCCACCCACCTCCATCCCACCCTCTCATTGGCGCGCCCGCCTGCAGGCGCTCAATGGACGCTGGCGGCCCGCCGCCAGTGGACGGCGGTGGCCTGAACACAGCGGTCGGCGCTGGCCTGGCGGCCCCTCTGCTGGCATCGCTGCCACGGCTCTGGCGTTGGGCGGACCACGCCATACTGCTGCTGTTTGCCAGCGCGTGCCCTGCCATGGCGCAAATGGCGCTGTGCCGGCCCATGCGACTAGGGTGAGCGGCGGGGTGGGCTCACTTTGATGGGCTGGGGGGCGCGGGTGAAGTGGGGCATGTCTTGTGAGTCAAAGCGTCATCAAATCAATCAAAATCAGAAGGAGACCGCTGATCAGCATCTGATCAGCATCTGATCAGACCGCTGATCTCATGAGCCAGCACGAGGGAGGACTGGGTGGGGAGAAACTTGTTTGCGAGCTTCGTGTCCAGGCTGTGAAGCTTTGTGATGCTGCATCTGATGCACTCTTGCTTCTGGAAAATGAAGTATAAAGAAGATAAAGAAAGTGCAAAGAGTAATGGGGAAGGCTGATTACTGGCACATGTACTTCAACACACCCCGACTGCTCGAGCCACGCACCCAGCAACCCACCCGCCCACCCCGTTACTCGATGCACCTCTCTGACCCCTCTGCTTGCTCCGCAGCCTCAGCATCTTGACGCAAGTGGCCCTGCTGCTTCACTGCGCCGCCTATGTGCCCAGCATGTGCGCCTCCGCACACCTGGCGTCCCCCGCAGCGCAGCTAAAGACGCACCAGCTGTTTTCTGTGCTGAGCCCGCTGGGCTGGCTCAGCTGGCACCCCGACGCAGCGGCGCTGCTGCACGACAGCCCTCCCGCCCAGTGCCAGACCCTCATGCGCTTCTCGCAGCTCTCCCTGGGGCTGCTGGTGCCGCTGGTGAGATGCCGCTGCTGCCGTGAGGGGCCTGAAACACATGCACCCCGCCAGCCTGCCTGCACCGCCCCGCCAGCTCAGCCTGCCTTGGCTGTGCATGCTGTGTGGCAGGCCATCCCGCGCTTGCCCCTGTCGACCCGTTATCGACTCGCTCGTTCCGGTTCCCATGCAAGGCTGTCGACCAGTGCCGTGTGTGTGCCAGTGGGGCCCAGCGCTGCATGCACACTGGCAGCTGACTCGAGCCGCGTGCCGGCACTGCATCCCTTGCTGCCGCCGCAGGTGTGGCAGGCGGTGGGCGAGGCGGCGCTGTTCCAGCGGCACCAGCACGAGCGGCAGGCGGCGGGGCTGCCGGAGGAGAGCGGGCCCAGCGTGGCGCTCTACTCGGCAGTGCACGGCCTGTCGGATCCGTACATCAGGCCCCACGTGTGCGTCTGTGGCCTGCTCACGCTGGGGCTGTGCTGGCAGCTCAGCGTGGAGCTCAGCATGCTGACCGCAGCAGGACCAGCAGGCAGCCGTGCGGGCGCGTGGGCGGGTGCCAAGGCACTCTAACCCCGCCTCTGCAGGTGCCTGCCTGCCTCCTCTGTGCTCGCTTGCCTCCCCAGTCTCCCCCCTGTGCTATCACCAACTGCAGTGTTTCTTGTTCAATCAGAATGTTACACAGAGTAGCAAGGCAACTCTTCGTGAGTGCCCTTTGTGATCCCAAGGATTCAGCAGGAGGGCCACCAAGGTCCCAAGGCTACCACAGGCTTGAGGTACAGCTCCCGAGCCAAGCAACAAGGGATGAGGGAAGGCGAGCAAGCAACAAGGGTGCCGGGGGCAGCAGGGCGCCCGGCAGCCCGGCAATATGGCGGGCAAGCAGCAGGGAGCAGGGCGGGCAGCACAGCCGGCGCCCCGCCCCCTCCCTTTCAACACAACAACCCTCAAAAGGCAACGGCAGCACAGGAGGGAGGTGCAGCGGCAGCGCCGTGCGACTGCCGCATGGCCCCTCCAGGCACCCCCAGGAGTTGGCATCCAATTCAAGCGACTGCCTGCTCCTCTTGGGAGGCAGGCACCCTGCTGTTCCCCTTTGTGGAAATGCCACGTGGCACCTCTCAGGGTGCACCCCGCTGTTGCGGTGCCTGCCCCTCGGCGTGCCTAGCGCCTCTCCCTCCCAAGAGGTCTGCAGGCCCCGGCCCCCCTCTCTCTAGAGGTCCCCATAGTCCAGCACCGCCCGGTTGTTCTGCGGCGCATCCAAGTCATAGTACTCGCGCACGCCGCCACCCGCGTCCAGCTTGGCGCCAGGCAGCACGGGGCCGCGCCCGCCGCGCCCGCCGCCGCGCCCGCCGCGCATGCTGCGCAGGGGCAGGGGGAGCGGGTGCACGGGGCAAGGGCAGCGTGTCAGGAGGCAGGCAGTGCAGCTGGCATGCATCCGGGTGGCTGGCTTGCAGGGTCAGCTGCATCTGCAGACGGGCTTGGCAGTTTGGGCGGCAACCACAGCGCGGCACACAGCGCAGCGGGCGTAGCACATGCTCTCACCCTGGGCCGCCTCCTCGCCCGCCGCGCCCGCCCATGCCCCCCGCCATGCCCATCACCATCTCCATTGGCAGTATGACCGGGCCCATGCCGCCTGCAGCGGGGGAGGCAGCACAGCATGGCACAGCACGGCACGTCAAGACCACAGTGCGCGGACATGCCGGGACGACCAGGGCAGGGAAAGGGGATCACGGAGAGCAAAGATTAGCAGGAGCGCAGCATAACGAGCACAGCAGCGCTGCATGGAGCATGGAGCATGTGCATGAGCAGAATTCCTGGTGAACGCTTGACAAAGCATGCCCATCCACCTCCGGTGGGCATGATGACGGCAGCACGCACAGGGCCCACCACACTGGCACCGGGCAGGCACTATCCTCACAACCATCTTGCACCACCGTCACGGCCCCCCCTCCTCCCCAGCACACACCTCCGGCGGGCATGATGATGGGCGCCATGACCATGCCAGGGTTCATCGCCATGGCGGCAGCCGGCTCCAGGGGCAGCATGCCGCCGCCGCCCCGCATCGCACCCCTGCAGGGGCAAAGGCACAGCAGGTGTGGGTGGTACGGCAGGTGACGTGGGCAGCAGCCGCGGGTGGAAGCGGCAGCACGGAGCAGTGCATTTGCACCTGCCTGCTGGCCCTGTGCAGCGGCAACACGTGCGCCAGCTCCTGCTCCCTGCACAGCCAGTGCCTCTCCCCTTGCCCCACCCCGACCAGCACCGCCATCCACACACGGCACCACCACCACGCCACATGCGCATGAATGCGGCCCTCACCTGTCCCCAAAGCCGCCGCCGCCGCCCGCCGCCATGCCCGCCATCACCCGCTCCTGCTCCTCCTCCTGCCGCCGCTGCTCCTCCTTCTTGAAGGCCCTGCAGGTGGGGGCAGCAGGTGCGGTGCGGTGTGGTGTGACGTTGGTGCCCTGTGCCGGCTGGCTGCAATCACCTTTGAGCTCTCTCTCGGGACCTGACTGGCTCAAGCCCAGGATACAACCGACTCCTTCCAGGTCAGGCCGCCCAGCCACCCCCTGCCCGAAGCCCCCCCCACCGCGCCTCTGTTGCCTGCGTCCCTCCAACCTCTCCCAGCGCCCCGCATGAGGTGCCACAAACGGCACCTGAAGCACACGTTCTCCGCCAGCACAACCGACCCAAGTGCATCAACAGTAAATGGCATGTAATGCCAACCTCCACCCCTTCCCCTCCCCACCCCCCCACCTGAAGTTCTCCCAGTACACCTCCTCTGCCAGGCGCGCGCGCTCCGCCTCCACCACGTGCGCGTGCTTGTTGCGGATGTGCTTCACCACAAAGTCGCGCCCCATGAACAGCTTCTGCGGCAGGTTGGGCAGATGAGAGGGGCGGGAGGCAGACGGGCGGGCAAGCGGTGGAGACGTTGCTTCACCAAAGGATAACGGATCACGGTGCCGCCCCGCCCAGCTCCGCGCCACCCCACCGCTTGGCCATGTCCCAGCTCGCTCTCTCTGCACCTCCTCCTTGCTGGCCCTCACAGCTCCGCGGCCACCTCGTTCCCCTCGCAAATGACTGACACAACCCAGCCGGTTCCGCGTGCCACCCAGCCACCCCCACCCGTCCAGCCCCACGCTGCGCACCGTGGACAGCTTGTTCCCCCACTTGTTGTCGTCGATCTTCACAATCTGGGCCTCCACCCAGCGCTCCAGCTCCTCCTCCATCTGAAGGGAACAGCAGCCGGGAGGGTTGGTTGCAAGGCGGGCTCGTGATACCAAATGCTACAGCATTCAAGCGATGGCCAGCTGGCAGCATCCGCCGCCCTGTGAGCTGCGCCCCTCTCCACACGGCGGCGTTGCAGCCCAGCCCTCCACCCCACCCCTATGCACGCCCCCACTCCCCCCGCACCGCACCCACCACCCATGCACACGCCCGCTGCACTCACCCGCTTGCGCTGCAGCGGCGCCTCCAGCGGGTCCCCCTTCTCAATCCTGAACCGCCAGAAGCCGGTCACCCGGTGCTCATACTCCCGCACATCCTCGCCAGCGCCGCCGTGCGCCTGCGCTGCCACAACCTCCTTGCCGTCGCTGCCCGCTGCAGCCACCTCCTTGCCAGCAGTGGGAGATGCTGCAGCGGCGGCCTCCTCGCCGGCCGCCTCGCCTGCTGCCTCACCATCCGCAGGCTTGGCGCCTTCGCCGCCATTGGCTTCCGCTGCTGCCGCCTCGCCGCTGGCCTCGCCACCCTCCTGCTGCTGCTCCCCCTCGCCTGCATCCGCGCTGCCACCCTCGCCGCCAGCTGCTGCTGTCTCCTGCTTGGCAGCTGCGGCCTCCTCAGCAGCCGCCGCCAGCTCAGCATCGGAGGGCTTGGGGCCGCGCAGCGTGCGCCGCGCGGCTGCCCGGCCACGCTCCGAGGGGTTGTTGTACTCCCGCCCGCCATAGAAGTCGATGCCGTGCACCCGCCAGAGGTAGAGCAGCACCTGCTTGTTGCGGCACAGAGGGGCACATGATGGATGGGCGAGGCGGGGAGGCAAGGAGGCCGGCGCAGCAGACAGCAAAGGTGTGCACGGCCTGCAAATTCTCGCGGGGCTGCCATGCCTGGGTTATGTGCAAGGGGCAGAGGGCTGGGCAGGCAGGAGGCGATCCCTGCAGGCAGGCTGGCAGGAAGGACGGTGCTGCACGCAGCACAGGCTGCCACCACGCCCACCTGGTCCAGCTTGGCCAGCTGCTCCTCTGGCGACAGCTCAGCATCCATGTCAGCAGCGCCGCTGCCCCCCTCCTGCTGCTCCCCTGCCGCCTCCTGCTGCTGCTCCTGCTGCTGCTGCTCGCCCGCCTCCTCCCCCTGCTGCGCCTCCTCGCCCGCCGCTGCCGCCTCGCCCGCCGCCGGAGCGGCAGGCTGGGGCAGCAGCGGGTTGCTGGTGATGCCCTTCTCGGTGTCCACTGTCTGCATGACCTGCTTGGCCAGCGCCAGGTCAGACGCCAGCTGGGCGGCCTGCCAGCACAGCGCGGGCGCAAGCGACGGCGGCGCCTCCTCCTGCGTGCCGTCCCGCTCGCTGGCTGCCTCAGCAGAGAAGCCCTCGGGCCCCGGCCCCGCCTGCTCCTCGGCACTCACTGCAAGCAGCACAGCCCAGGCAAGGAGGGAGCCGACCACAAAGTGATTGGAGCGGGAAGAGGGGCGAAGGTGTGGGGTCCGAGCTACTGCCAAGGGCACAAGGCCTGCTGTGGGCAGGGCAGGCGCACAGGCAGCCTGCTCCATCAGCGGTAGGCTGACCGCGGACACAGCTTGCAAGGTCCCCAGCATGCATCAGCCTTTAGGGCAGCCTGCAGCACTGCCCCCAGCGCCCCCTGCTCACAGCTGCTAGCCTCCAGCGCTTCGCTGAAGGCGCGCGCCGCCGCCTGCGCCAGCTCGTTGCGCTGCTCCACGATGCGCAAGATCTCGCGGGGGTCAAACCGGCGGCGCAGCCTGTGGGGCAGCATGGAAAGCACATGGGCGGGTGGGGGTAAGTCAAGCCGCGGCAAGCAGGCACGTGGGCATGCCAGGAGTCGAGCGGGCACGGGGCGCTGGGTGCGGCAGGCCCCAGACACTCACAAGGGCGCTCAGTTGTAGGCCCACCCTGACAGCTGCTCCCCCACACTGTCCACTCACTGCATCCCTCTTGCAACTCCCCTCACACAGCCCATCAGCAAGTACTCACTACGGATCCCAGCTGCGCCTCCCGCTCCATACACCCAGCACATACACACACTCTCCCCTGTGCCGCCCCACCCCTCCACTCCCCCACTCACTGCGGGTCCCCCTTGCGCTCCTCAAACTCCGCCTTGATGGCGTCACCCCACCACCCCGCCAGGTAGCGCCGGTACTCGTCGTTGGCCTGCAGGGAGGAGAGGGAGGGAGGGAGGGCTTAGAACAGGAGGCAGCAAAAGCAAGGCAGGCGGTGGGGCATGAAAGAGTGTGAGTGTGGGGGGCAGGGGGATGAGGACGCCTATGCGCGGATGAAAGGGGGCAGGATAGGTGCACAGGGCGTCAGCAGCAAGGCAGCACGATAGAAGGGCAGCGTGGCAGCACCCACCTGCTCGGGGCCGACGTGGGGCGGCAGGTCCCGCACAAACTCAACGAATGTCAAGGGCACCCTGCAGGACAGACATTGTGGGAAGCACAGCAGACCAGTAGTGTGTGAAGCGAACCTTGATTGAGAGCTTGAGCGGTGTGGTGCTACCTATCATCCGCCCGGCTTGCTTCACTGTTCACCTGCCGCTGGAGTCGGTAGCATGCATGAAAGCTGGCTGCCGCCACCAAAGGGATGAGCCTTTGCCATCCTCCCCAGTGTGGTCTGAGCCAGCGCAACACCCCCTGGTGCCAGCGACTGCAGCCAGAGTTCATCCACGCCAAGCCAAGCCCAGCCCAGCTTGCCTGGGGGGCGGCGGGCCGCGGTCATACCGCTCGTCATAGGGGCCACCTCGCCGCCGGCCGTAATCCTCCCCGCGGTCGAACCGGCCAGCGCTGCCAGGGCTGCAGGGCAGGGCAGAGAGCATGGCAGGGTTGGACCGTGGCGGAGGAGTGCGCGGCCGTCAGGGTGGGCAGCACTCGGCAGACCCCGCAGGCGCCAGCAGCTGACCAGCACAGGTTCTTACTTTCAACGGTTGTAAGGCTGCTAATGACAACAAACAGCTCAGCAGCAGCATTCCCTCTGTCAAAGCTTCTGCCCGGCAGCAGCCAGTGCAACTGCATGCGCCACCTCCAAAATGCTGCTGCATTTCAGCCCAGGCAGGCCAGGTGCCTCCTCACTAGCCACGGTCGTAGTCATCGTAGTCGTCCCGCCTGAACCGCTTGCCAGGTGGTGAGCGGCGGAAGCGGTCTGGCGACACGCTGCGCGGCCGGCGGCGGTCGCCGCCCCAGCCGGGCGGCGGCGGGCCGCCGCCGCCGCCAAACCGGCGGTCGTCGCGGCGCGGCGGGCTGCGGCGCCTGTCGTTGCCTCGCATCCTTTTTGCCTGTCTGTTGCACGCAGCGGCACGAGCAGAGAGGGGGAGGGGGTGAGCAGCAAGCGGCTGGGGCCAAAGCCATCAAGCCCAGGCGCTGGAATCTGGGGGGTGCGGAGTAGAGAGATTACACCCGTGGTGCAAGTGGATCGGTGCTGGGGAGAAAAGGGAGGCCCGGGCGGCCTAGCGGCGCCACTCCACCGCCTACGCCGCCCCATTGTGGGAGGCAGTGCAGGTGACGACCCGAGTCACCCACCTGGGGTAGCGTAGACAGCCGGCAAAGCGCTCGAGAGGGCCTTCTGCGGCCGTGCCGTCCACGCCACGTCGTCCAGCTCGTGGCAGTGGCCATTCTTCTTCGCCCTCGCCAATGGTCTGCCACCACTGTCTCTGGCACATCTTACGGCCCTGACAGATCACGCCCAGGCCCCCGCTAGCTCACAGCTCCGAGCACCGAAGCTTCCCTCCCTCTCTGTGGACTGCTGCCGCCCAGGACTTCGCGCACGATGCCCACCCTGGTGCTCACGGCCGCCCCGGCCTGCACCCTGCAGCAGCTGCAGAACCTGCTGGAGGCGCAGGGTCTGGCGGGCGCCGAGGCGGTGGCCGTGGCGACCGGCAGCGGTAGCTTGGCTGCGGGCGCGCTTGCTGCCGGTTCTTACGACACCGTCATTTCCGTGGCTGGCGCTCCTGGGCACCACACCGTGTCCCTGCTGGGCCTGGCGGCAGCGGCGCTGAAGCCCGGCGGCCGGCTGGTGGTGCAGGAGGTGCGTGCGGCAGCAAGCTGTAGCATTCTGAGCGGGGAGGGCTGGCATGTGGTGCGGGTTGGTAAGCGGGCAATAGGGGTGGGACATTGGCAGCACTCTGGGCGTGCCGAGAGTTGCCGGGGATACCCAGGGAGTCTTACCAGCAAGGGGCCCAGGCAGGGGCTGCTGCTGTCCCACCCCGCCTGCACGCTTCCCTTGCTGCCTGGCTGCCGGTTGTGCTGCACCTCCGCCTCCTGTACCCTGCTGCGCGTCTGTGCACACTGGATCACCCTCCTGCAACCACCGCTAATGAGAGTTTTTTTGCAGTTTTTTATTGTCAAATCATCTGCCAACGGCTGGGCGTGCACTGCGCTCACTTTCCGCTGTGCCCTGTCCCTGCCGCCTCCCCGCCGCAGCCCGGCACCTCCGACGCCGACCTCGGCAAAGCCCTGCTGCTCAGCGGCTTCACAGGCGCAGCCCCCGCGCCCGGCGGCGGCCTGGCAGCCACCAAGCCCTCCTGGCAGACGGGCGCCAAGGCGGCCATCGCTCTCAAGCCGCGCGCCGCCCAGCCTGCGGCTGCAGCGCCACCTGGGCAGGCCAACGGCGGCGGCGCCAAGTGGACGTTAGCGGCGCTGGGTGGGGGTGACGAGGATGAGGAGCTGGTGGATGACGAGGCGCTGCTGACGGAGGAGGACAAGCAGCGGCCGGCGCCAGGTGGGCGGGGGGCAAGGGTCGGGGAGACTGGGGGGCTCATGATGGATGGTGGGTTGGGCGTGACGCCGGAGGGCCGGGGTGCTGCTTTTGGAGGAGGACAAGCAGCGGCCGGCGCCAGGTGGGTGCTGGCTGTTGTTTGTGTTCCGGCATGCTGATTAATAACAAGTGTGGGCTGGGCGCGACGTCGGGGGAGAGGTGGGGGGTGGATAGGGCACCAGTGTGTTGAGGCTCGGCAGCAGAGGCGCACAGAAGGGCGCCGGCTCAATGCGCTGCTACTGCATGCGCCCTCCGCTCTACTGTTGTTTATCATTCACGGCGACTTACCAACCGGCGCACATTACGCACCTCGCGCCCCGCCACTACCCCATCACCGCCACCACCACTTCAATCCCCATTGCGACCGCATCTGCAAGGTGGGCCTTGAATGCCCCACCCCCTGCCCCCTGCCCCTCACACCCTCGATCCCTGCACCCCGTGCACCCGTTTCACCTGCAGCCGCGGCCAACGACGACTGCGAGGTGGGGGCGGCGGGGCGCAAGGCCTGCAAGAACTGCACCTGCGGCCGTGCGGAGGGCGAGGCCCCCGAGGTGAAGCTGACCAAGGAGCTGCTGGACAACCCCACCAGCGGATGCGGCAGCGTGAGTGGGGGCGGGGCTTGGCATGCGTTGTTGGGCTCGGCCAGGGTGAGGGTGCGGCTGCTGCAGCGTGCGGTACAGCTGTTGTTAGGAGGCAGGAGTGGGCGGGGGGCGAGAAGGCGTGCGGGGCAGTTGCTGGACGCTGGCTTGCCCTGGATCCGGCAAGGGGTGCTGGAGAGCCAAGTCCACTAGCAGATGCGGCGGCGGGAGTGGGGGCAGGGGGCACGGGAGGGCAGGGCGGGGATGCAGGCCTGGCGCAATTGAATGGCGCTGCAGCCCCGTCTGCACAATGCGTGCTGGGCTGGGCAGGCAGCCTGCTGCACCACGTGTCTTGCTGCCCCCTCTCCATACCCCCCACCCTTGTTTGCCTCGTCTGCCGCTGCCATCAACCCAACACCCCGCCCCCCTGCTCCCCCTCCCCCACGCCTCGTGCCCGCCTGCAGTGCGGGCTGGGCGACGCGTTCCGCTGCGCCGGCTGCCCCTACCGCGGGCTGCCCTCCTTTGAGATGGGCAAGAAGATTGAGCTTCCCTCTGACTTCCTGGCGGTGGACCTGTGACCTGGCGCCAGCTGTCACGTGGTGGGCAGAGGCCCTTGAAGCAAGGGGGCCCTTCCCATGCGGAGGTGGCATGGGGGCACCCTGGAGATGGTCCGGCGAGCACGCGCAAGCAGGGGAGCATGAAACGTACAGTAGGGGGCGCACAGCACACCCTGGCACAGGCCTGGGTGGAGGCTGGCAGGATGTGAGAGATGTGCTGTACCCTGCAGCAGCTACTGGGCGCCCAGAAGGGGGGCCTGCGCTGTGCCCCTGTGCTCCCTCTCTCTTCCATCACATTTGTCACCTGCCTTGCACTCTGGGTTCATGAATGCATTTGGACGTGGAATTGTGTGTAGTTTCCATGTCAAAGCTTCAGAGTTGCCCGCATCAACACCTGCTGCAGCCCCTGGAAGACTGAGCACACAAGCGGGGTTGGGGTGCTTGGCACTCACAATGCAGCGGTGCCTGAGCCACTGACGTGAGGCAGCAATGTGCTGCACCTGCCTCCCCTTCACCATACGCGACGTGTCGGGCTTGTTTACTCTGCAACGCCTCGTGTGTGATTGGCATGGCTGTAGGAAGAGATGTAGGAGGGTTTAATGCAAGGGTGTCGGAAGAGATCCAGGGTGGTCAACAGGCAGTAGACAGGCAGGGGCATGGACTTCCCGGGCGCGGGAGCGGATACTTGCAGCACCCAGCTTGAGGGGTTGCATTTGCTTCGCAGCGCAGCACACACACAACAATTTGTGCACAATGATTGGGCACAGCAATGCGGCAGTGGTGAAGCAGCAATGAAGAACCAGATTAACTTGATGCTCAACATGGGTGGCTCCTGGCCACAGATTCCGCCCACCGACGGCGGCTTCCTCCTAGGGGCGGGCAGTACCACACCCATCCTCCCGGCCACGCCCGGTGCTTTTGTTCGCGGCTCTAAACTGGTCTCTGGAGGCCTCCGACGTGCTGGGCAGCAGCAGGGGCTGCCGCGGCAGCAAGCACGATGGGGCGCTCGGCGCCCCGGCGCCCCGCGGCCGACTCAGTTTCTGCGACGGCATTAGCCGCCGTTGTGCTGTTCCTGTTGACGGGAGAAGGTGGGTGGCATCCAAGCAGCAGCCGCTCGCTTGCACCCCCGCTGCCCGCTGCTCCTGCGGCTGCACACTCCCGCTTGAAGGCCTGCGATGTGGGTGCGACTCTAACCATCCAGCGGGCCGCACCCCCGCACCGAGTGCAGTGGCAGCTGCAGGGCGGGAGCGGGCGGCGAGCGGTACTGGGAGCGGAGCGAAAGCGGCGGCTGTCAGGAGGTGAGTGCGATGCACTGCACATATGAAAATGCAGACACGGATTGGCTGCTGCCAGCGGCAAATGCAACCGTGCAGCTCGATTGCTCACCGGTCAGCCCCGCCGCCAGCCACTCTGCCTTTTCAGCGTGCACCTCATGCTGCCCCTCTGTCTGCGAGCTACGCAGCCCGCCCGGCATACCCACCCTGACGATCACCCGCACCGGCAGCACCCTCACTGTGACCATCACACCACCAGCCAGCATTGGCAGCTCAGGTGAGTGTCTGCAGGACTCCCCGTGCCTGCCCTCCCATCCGCGTGCCCAGGTGTATTTTCATGCGGCACCCGCAGCTCGCCACTTGTGCACGGTTGGCTTCATCATCCTCATCATCACCACTGGTGTGGCCTTGCTTCTCAACCCGCGTGCCTCCCTGCTTACCCGTGCCCCGCAGCCATAGTGCGGTACATAGTTCGGGGCACGCCAGTGGGAAAGCCGGATGGGACGCCGGCGATTAGCGCTGTGGGGATGGGTGCAGCCGTGGCGCCGCTTGCCCGGGGCCGCCGTGCATTCACCTTCCTGCCCGGGCGGGCAGTCGATGCACCCACCGCTCTTGGCCGGTACAAGTGAGTTTTCACGAGCGCTGGGCTGCGTCAGCACGGCTTCAGCCAACGCCATGCAGCAACTCAGCAAGCGTTGTGAGCTGGCAGGGGTGACGGCACGTGGATGCAACAGCCGGTATCACCACTCTTTGGAGCAGCATGCCACTCCCCCAGTGTGCGCGGGCGCAGCCGGCTGCACGGTAGGTATCCAAGTCTTATGCTTCTTTTCCCTGCAGGGCCGGAATGAGCTATAGCTTCACGGCAGCGGCGGTGAACGCCGCCGGGCCGGGGAGATTTAGCAACGCCAGCATAGCACTGGCCACCCCCCAGAGGTGAGTGCGCTGCCAGCAGCCCACCCAGCCCAGCCCAGCCCAGCCCTTGGCCTTGCTTTCGCATCCTGCCTTTTCACGTATGGGGGTGGAAACTCAATTCTGTTGTTGTCCTTCTGCTACTGAAGCCCGCTCGCCCTGAACACCCCTTTGCTGCATGTTCCTGCGTGCAGCCAGCCGTGCGCGCCCAGCATAGTGAGCGTGACCGCAGTCGGCGCGTCGATATTCGTGGACGTCATGCCGACAGCGCCAGGCACCCTGTGCTCAGGTGACGACCTGCCGCCAGGCTGGATGGATGGACGACTGCGCACAATGTCTGTGTTGTGTGCATGCGTCAGGACGCACCTTGCGCAGAACACGATGGCAGCCTTCTCTGAGTGACCTGCTGCATTCATAAAAAAAAATCACAGTTTTTTCCTCTGCTGATCTGCCCATGCAGTTGGCGTGAGCAGCTACAAGATCAGGGGGGCCCCCACGGTGGGGGGCAGCGGCAGCAGCATCACCCAGACTGGGGCCGGGGCGGTGGGCCCTGGCGGCACGGTGAGAGCGGGCGCGACTGATTGTTTGTTCATGCATCATGCATGAATGAGCCTGCACTGCACAGCTGGTCGGTGAGGCGCTGCACTGAGGCTGAGGAGGAGGGGGAGGCTGAGGTGGCACTCCCCCACTCTGACGACTCTTGGGCCTGCACCTGCGCCTCCCCCCTTTCCTCCCGAATGCGCAGAGGCGGTTTGCCTTCAGCCCCGGCACTCCCGGTCAGCCGGGCCGCTACCGCCGCTCCTTCCCAGCCAGCAAATACACCTTTACTGCCCTGGCAACCAACACCGCCGGAGACAGCACCAGCAGCCGCTCCACAGCCGCATTCACGGCGCCCGCAGCGTGAGGCACCGCCCGCAGGCTGGGCAGTTGCTGCCTGCCTGCATGCCTGCCTGCCTGCCTGTCGGGCTTGCAGCAGCAGCAGAGATGCTGCGCCCTTGTTGCCTGCTGACACCTCTGTGATAACAACTGGTGGTGTGGGCAACTGAACTGCGGCCGCCTGCAGAAGAGCGCTAACAGGCCAACAATCGCCACCCTGTCTGCAGCCCGGCTCCCTCGCCGCCGCCACCGCCAAAGCCGTCGCCGCCCCCACCGCCATCACCTCGCCCGCCTCCTTCGCCGCCACCGCCCCCCTCGCCACCCCCTCCCTCGCCTCGGCCGCCATCCCCCAGCCCGCCGCCACCTGCGCCCTCGCCGCCCCCTCCCTCACCCAGGCCCCCACCACCCCCACCCCCACCCCCACCGCCACCGCCAAAGCCGTCGCCGCCACCGCCGCCCAGCCCTCTGCCGCCTTCCCCTCCGCGGCCTAGGCCGCCGCCACCTCCTCCCTCCCCGCCACCACCGTCGCCACCTCGCCCGCCGCCGCCCAGGCCGCCTCCGCCTCCTCCCCCTTCCCCTTTGCCTCCCAGACCGCCGTCCCCACCCCCTGCCCCGCCGCCTCCCTCTCCCCCGCCTCCTTCCCCCTCCCCCCCTCCCCCCTCTCCACCCAACCCTCCCCCGCCGCCACCGGTACGCACACCGCCTGCCTGCAGCAGAGGTCGCGGGCACAGCAGCCATCAAATGCCAGCAGTGCACAGACTGCTCCACACAGACCTTTGCTCCTCATGATCCCCCCATGCCAGCTGCTTTATGTACTTGCCACCGTTACGGCCCCGTCTGCTCCCACCTCCCTGCCGCCCGCCTGCAGCCCTGCCAGTCGGTAGGTGACGAGTGCAACCCCGCCGATGTCGCCATCTGCTGCTTCGGCTGCTGCAATCGGGAGCTGTTTGGCTACGTCTGCGGCAACTGCTCGTCCCCGCCCCCGCCCTCGCCCCCGCCCCCGCCCCCAAAGGTGCCCGCTCGCCTGCCTGCCCCGTGGGCAGCGCTGTTTGCTCTTTCCAACGCTGCACCCGCAAGCCCCCAACGTCCTGCCCACTGTAACCGCCTGCTGCAGCGCCTCGGCTCCCTCTCCTTCCCTGCTGTTCCCCCCTCCCACCCCCTGATCCCCACCCTTCCTCAAGTTACCTGCCTGCTGCCCCCCCCTGATCCCCTCCCCTTCCTCCCGTGCCCCGCCTGCCTGCCTGCAGCTCTGCAAGGAGCTGGGCGAGGTGTGCACTGCCGCCGACACCGTCGGCCTGCCCTGCTGCTCGGGCTTCTGCGACATCGACGGCACCTGCCAGCAAGTCAGGCGCTCCCCGCCCTCGCCCCCGGTACGCAAGCCTGCGTCGCTGCCTGCCGCTGTGCGCGTGTGTATGGGGCGCCTGCGCGCCTGCTGCCGTGTGCGCGGGTGCGAGCCCATGCCGGCCCCCGCAAGGAGCTGCTGACATACCTGCCCGCATGCCTTGCCTGCCTGCCCGCCCCCGCCTGCCCCCCCCCCCTGCAGGCCTGCAGCGATGTCGGCGCCAGCTGCGGGTACGTCGCACCCTTCACTACCAACCCGCCCTGCTGCCCCGGCAGCTGCTGCAATGACATCGACTATGGCCTGCTCGGCACCGTCCAGCAGTGCGGGTCGTGCCCGCCGCCCTCGCCGCCCCCCGTACCGCCGCGCCCGCCGGCACCGCCCCCCCTCCCTCCCGCCCCCCCAAAGGCGAGCATGGGCTGGCGTGTGGTGGGTAACTTATGCAGCCCACGTGGCAGCACCTCTCTGCTGCTGGGCACCGCCGCTGCTGCTTGCCCCAGAAAGCGCGCTGCCCCCTCAGCCATCGGTGCCCGCGCTTCACCGGCGTAGTCGTCAAACTGCCTTGTGTGACACTTTCTTCTCGCCTGCCCTGCCCTGCCCTGCCCTGCCCTGCAGGTCTGCCTGTTTGACGGGGAGCGCTTTGACCCCTTTGAGGAAATGCCCTGCTGCTCTGGATGCGTGGACCCCGCCGGCATCTGTGCTCCCTGCCCCCCGCCGCCTCCCGATGTGCGCCGCCCCCCACCGTGCTGCATGCATGCTGACCTGCCTTGCTGGCAGCGTTGTGGGCATGCATTAGGGGCAGTCGTGCCGCGTGATGACCTGCCTTGCTGGCAGGGGTGGGCGTGCAGCAGAGGCGCATGTGTGCACCTCGGGGGCGAGGGACGGCAGGCGTGGCACGGGGCACATGGTCATGGTTGCCCAAGGCTGCCGTGTGCTCTGCTGGGCGAGCAGCTCCTTGCTGTCCTTTGAGGACCCTCCGACCGCGTCTCACCCTGTGCAGGCTACATACAGCCTTGCCCATCCTGCCACACTGCGTGGGCAGGCAGCATACAGAGCTCTAATCCCCTCCTGCCACCCCTGCCTCCCCCTTGCCTTCCCACCCGCAGAGTTGCATCCGCCCAGGCAACATGTGCGGCACAAACGAGACTTCAGGCATGTCGTGTTGCAGCGGCTGCTGCCTGAACGTCCCCGGATCTGGCCTTGTGCCCGACCACTCTGCCTGCGGCCCCTGCCCAGCGCCCCCCCTGCCGCCGCACCCCCCGCCCAGCCCCCCGCCTACCCCGCCTACCCCGCCAAGGCCGCCTCCGTCCCCACAGGTGTGTGCTGCTGCCCGCAGCCTGCATGCATGCGCGGCAGCAGCAGGTGGCTCCCGGTGCGAGTGCCGGCGGGTTGTGCAGCCTCGCCCCCCCCTCCCTTTGTCGGTGCCTTGCTGTGCTGCTTGGGGCGGGACGCAGGCAAGCCATCGCCTGCAACAGCTAGCCTGTTGTCGTCGATCCACAAAGCGCTTGCCACCTTTGGCACGCACATCAAGCCTGCCTCCTCACCCCCCCCCCCACCGCTTGCCCCCAAACCGCCCTGGGCCACGCACCTTGCTTCCCCGCTTGCCCACAACCACCTGCCTTGACCCTCCAACAGCGGGCCCGACCCCTCCAGCATTGCACACACATCCCACTGCCAGCCGCCATGCACCCGTTGCCGGGCTGCAGACATGTGTTGGCCACGAACGAACGAACGCACCTACCTGTGAGCGCTAACGGGCCCTCACCCCCCTCTACCCCAACACCACGCAGACCTGCCAGCCCCCGCTTCAGCTGTGTGGCGCAGCTGACTTGGACCCCTTGCTGCCCCCAGAGCTCCAACAGCGGCCCTGCTGCACGGGCGTGTGCAATTCTTTGTTGGGCATTTGCATCCCGCCCTCGCCGCCGCCCCCGCCCCCAGCCCGCCCCCCGCCGCCTCCCAAGGTGAGCGTGAGCACGCCTGCACCGCTCGGCAAGACCTTCATTCCAGGCTGGCAGGCCCCTAGAGAGGCTGTCAGCTTGCCCAGCTGACTGTAGGCAGGCTCCAAGCCATCTCACACCTGTTGTGTTGCAGCCCGCCTGTCTGCCAACAAGTTTTGGGGGTGCACCAAGCCGTGCTCTGTGCCTGGGTGCCGGCCCTCCCCCTCGCTCCCACCCTTCTCCACGCCTGCACGTGCGCCCCGCCCGGGCAGTGCTGCCCCACTGCTCTGACGCCTCTCCCACCACCTCTCCCGCCAATTTCCACCGCACACCCCACCCCGCCTGATCCCAGCACTTTGACAAAGAATGCGGGCCGCACAATCCTCAACTGACGTCCCCTCTGTCACCCTGCCCCTCTGTCATCCCCCTGTGCAGACCTGCAGCCTGTTTGGGGAAGTGTGCCGCTATCAGGATGTGGATCTCCTGCCCTGCTGCGGGGGCAACGGCTGCTGCACGCAGATCCAGGCTACCCGTGGTGAAGGGCCGCCCTTTGACAGCGGCATCTACAAGTGCGAGACGTGCCGCTCCCCGCCCCCGCCCTCGCCGCCCCCTCCAAGGCCGCCGCCCCCGCCACCACCCAACCCTCCCTCCCCGCCCCGCCCTCCCCCGAAGGTAACAGACGGTTCTGTACTCGCATGCCTGCATGTGCAGGCAGCGCCGCTCCTGCTCCTGCTTGCTTGCTACCCCCACCGGCCTGCCTGCGTTCTGTGCTGTGCACCTTGGGCGGGCACGTGCTGTGCCAGCATCAAGCAGCATGCCAGGCTGGGCTGCCCCTCTGCCAAGGGTTGCCTCGCATGCCTTCCTTCCTGGCAAGGCCGCAATGCCCCAGGTGCAGCTCCCTGCACAACAGAGCAGAAGCGTCCAACGCTGCATCCCTGCCACGCTTGAACCCTCCCCCCCGCCCGTGCCTGCCCCTCCCACCCACCCATGGTGCAGGTGTGCAACTTGCTGGGGGAGCTGTGCGAGGGGTCTGGCCCCACACCCAACGACCTCCCCTGCTGCTCCGGCTGCTGCAAGTTTGACAGCTTCCGGGAGGTGTCACGCTGCACCGCGTGCCCCCCACCGCCCGCGCCCCCTCCCCGCCCGCCCACCCCTTCCCCACCCCCGCCGTCGCCCTCACCGCCGCCCCTCCCGCCCTCGCCCCGCCCGCCGCCCTTCCCGCCGCCCCCAGAGGTCAGTGCAGCACCCCAACCCACCCCAAGTTGCCTGTCATGCCACGCGCAAGGCCGTCTGCGCAGGCGTGCCATCCCTACCTTGTGCCCTGGCCTGCATCCATCCTGCCGGCAGGATCCCGGCAGTCCCCTGCCACCCTGCCCCGCTGTGCTGCGCTGTGGCCGTGCTGTGACATGCTGTGCTGCGCGCCCCCCTCTCCCCGCTGCAGACGTGCATCCCAGTCAACTTCTCCTGCCCCATCACGCGGAGCCTGCCCTGCTGCGACGGCTGCTGCCTTCCGCTGGAGGATGTTGAGGGGGCGCTCACGTGCCAGGTGTCCAACCTCTGCCCCAGCCCGCCCCCACCCCTACCTCCCAGCCCCTCACCCCCACCTCCCAACCCCTCGCCACCGCCTCCCAGCCCCTCGCCACCACCGCCCAAACCCTCGCCACCACCTCCCAAACCCTCACCACCGCCTCCCAGCCCCTCGCCACCGCCTCCCAGCCCCTCGCCTCCGCCTCCCAGCCCCTCGCCACTGCCTCCCAGCCCTCCCAGCCCTCCCCCTCCCCCAAGCCCGCCTCCTGATCCCCCAAGCCCTCCCGCGCCCCCCAGCCCGCCTCCTGATCCTCCCAGCCCGCCCGCCCCCCAACCACCGCCTCCCAGCCCCCCACCCCCCTCGCCCCCACCTTCACCCCACCCCCCAAGTCCTTCCCCTCCCCCACCCCAGCCCCCAAGTCCCTCCCCTCCCCCGCTCTCTCCTTCACCACCACCACCTTCGCCCTCGCCACCGCCACCACCCCCGTCTCCGTCGCCGCCACCCCCCTCGCCATCGCCGCCACCGCCTTCGCCATCTCCGCCACCCCCCTCGCCACCGCCACCATCCCCATCCCCACCGCCGCCATCCCCTCCCCCACCACCGCCGTCACCCCCTCCGCCGCCGCCGTCCCCTTCACCCCCGCCCCCATCCCCATCCCCGCCTCCCCCCTTCCCTTCCCCACCACCACCCTCACCACCAACACCTCCCCTGCCACCACCGTCCCCGCCATCGCCCCCTCCCTCTCCCCCAGCCCCCCCCTCGCCGCCGTCCCCACCGTTGCCCCCCTCCCCTCCGCCCCTGCCGCCCTCGCCCTCGCCCCCTCCCCCTTCCCCGTCTCCACCACCCCCTTCGCCCCAGCCGCCTCCCTCCCCACCTCCATCGCCTCCATTGCCCCCCTCCCCACCTCCCCCACCCTCGCCCCGCCCACCTCGGCCTCCACCCCGGGCAAGTGCCGTGCCTCTCCTCCCCCACCCTGCTGAGCGTGCTTTGCCGCAGCTATAATGTTCTTGTTTGCTGCACCTCCAACCCGGTACAAACAAATCGACACTTGTTGCAGGCTCTGGCGGGTCCGCACCTAGGTTTGCTGCAGCCAAGGTGACCTGCCTGCCTGCCTGCCTCACACCTTGCCAACGCCTGCCTCCTGCACACACACCTGCAGACCTGCGTACCCGACGGCTTCCGATGCGAACCCGGTGGCATGTCCTGCTGCGTCGGCTGCTGCGTGCAGCTGCAAGGCCTTCCAATCGCCTTCGCCTGCCAGGCCAACCGATGCCCCCCTCCGCCGCGCCCGCCGCGCCCGCCCCCACGCCCACGGCCTCCGCCGCCCCCCAAGGCACGCCGCCTGCTGCCTGCCTGCACCCATGCCCTTGTCCTGCCTGCCCCGCCCCCACCTCTCATCAAACCCGAGGCCCGCCATGCGGGCACGGTGCACCCTACCGCGCTCTCGTGCATTCTTGTGCAGCCTCCTTGCCTCTCCACCCCCCACCTCCACCTCCGGTGGGCTCCCCCCCCCCGTCCCCCGTCCCCCGGTCTCTGCTGCCCTCTAGTGCCCGCCTGTTGTGCCAACTTGCCCAGCACGTACTGCAAGCGAGCAGCATCTCCTTACTGTGGTCCCCTTCTCTACATTCTACATTCTACATTCTACATTCGACATCCTCTGACCTGCCTTTGTCTTCTGCCACCCTTCCTTCCCCGCCCCGTCCCGGCAGGTCTGCATCCCCCTGGCCTTTGAATGCCCCGACGCCGGCCTGCGCTGCTGCCAGGGCTGCTGCGGCAGGGTGGATGCGGGGCCCGGGAAGGACCTGCGCATCTGCCAGCTGGACAACTGTGAGTGCTGCCTGCGGGGGGGAGGCGGCGGGGGGGGGGTGCGCACATGGATTTGGAGAGGGGCGACATCACGTGCAGACATGCCACAGCTGCTGCATTCATGCTGCCTGCACTGAAGTTGAGGCACGCGGGGGCTTGGCTGACATGCACTGCAGGCACAGCTTCCTTGTGTGCAGTCCATGGGTTTGAGATGCCTTGCAAACCAACACGAGCGGGCGCTGCTGGGCAAAGGCAAAGCCGTCCTGCCGCTGATGTGTGCCCCCCGCCTTCTCCCCGGGTATGCATGCAGGCCCGCCATCCCCGCCTCCCTCGCCACCCGACCCGCCATCCCCGCCCCTGCCTCCGTCGCCGTCCCCGCCTCCGCCGCCGCCATCGCCGCCGTCGCCGCCCCCACCTCCTGTGCCGTCCCCGCCCCCCTTGCCGCCCCACCCGCCATCCCCGCCCCCGCCGCCGCCCCACCCGCCACCCCCGCCCCCTCCCCCGCCCCCCTCGCCACCCGTCCCGCCACCCCCTCCCCCTCCTCCGTCACCTCCCCCTCCCCACCCGTCACCACCGCCACCCTGACCGCCATCCCTCCCGAATTAGGGTCCCTCAGGCACCTCCGCCAGGTGGGCACCCAAACACCTGCAAGCTGGCAGCGCATGCACACGAGTGGGGCGAGTGCAGGGGAGCTGCCACATGATGGTGCGGCTGCCAGCGCGTCCTGGCTGCTGCCGCTGGGCCGGAGCCTTGCAGAGGCATGAAAGTTCCTGCACGAAGCTGCCTCGCCCTGCCGTGCAGTGCTGCTAGCTCACCGCTGGGATGCCATCCACCGCTCCTCGCTCGCTCGCCTGCCACCTGGCAACACACCAGGCGGCCACCAGCCCGCGGCCACAAGCGGCGCCATGCCAACGCCTCCCACAAGCTCAGCCTGTGTTCCTCCCTGCACCTCAGTATCTCATCTCGGCAACTGTTCCCCTGCTGTCTCACCAGGCATCGCCCTCCCTAGTCACTTGCTCATGTTCCTGCTGCCGCTCCCAGCTCTTCTGGCCCACAAATAACAAACTTTTCACCACAACAAGCTTAAACCAGCTTGCCATGCTACACCTTATCCGTAACAGATACACCCAGCAGGGTTCAAGAACTGAGGAACACATGGCGTGTACATCCACCGGGGTTGGTACAGGTGGCAGAGCACGCTGCTCACGGTGTTTCGATACAATCGGCCCTGCAACAATGAGAGGATCAGGCAAGCGCATCACTAAGTTGCTTTTTCATAATAAAAAAAAACATATTGCTGAGCATGAATAAAACGTTGGTTGGGTTCTAGTCTGTCGAACCTGGGTCTGTTGAGCGAATAGGCACAAGGCGGCGCCGCATGGCACGAGCCAGGTGGCGCCAGTGGTCACTGGGCCAGCGGCGACAAACGGTTGCATCACACCCTGTCCCGCGTTGTCATAGCAACGCGGGACAAACATGTCGCTGTGCCATAGCGCGCTGGCTGCACCCCGCCTGCCGTGCCCGCCGGTGATGACGGCTAGCAGCCTGGCGGGCGCGCTGACGGCTGCTTCGTGCTGCAAACCACTCGGCAAGCATGTCAGGTGCGCTGCAGCGAACTTTTACGTGCCGACATGTGCCAACCCCTCTCCTGCTCATCGCCTGCTCGCAGCCCTGCAATTCATACCATTTGTCATGGTGTCTTGCAGGCTTGCACGTGCGTATCCACGGTGGACAGCAGCAGCACAACGGCCCTCTGAGCGGCAGCATCCGCCACCGCTGCAAGCCCTGGCAGCAAGCAGCAGCGACAGCGGCAGCAGCAGCAGTGCAGACAAACCAATGGTTGTTGCGGGACGAAGGCGGGAGGGGAGCAGGTGGATTGGGCATGAGCCGCAGCCACAACCACGGCTGCAGGCCTGGCTGCAGCAGGAGCAGGGCCTGCCGGCTGGCGAGGCAGACCGCTACGCTCGGCGCTTTGTGGCTGTATCTGACGGCGACGAGGCGGCGGCGCTGGCCAGCCTGCCGCAAACTTTCCGTGCGATGCGCGGCTACAACTTGTCAGGGGCAGAAGTGGCATGGGCGCTCCATGCCATGTCCGAGAAGCGACGCGCCAGTGTGACCGGTGGCCCTGATGGCGCACTACGAGTGTGGCGGCTGCTCGAGTATTACACCTCAGCGCATGTGCAGCGGCTGCAGCAGGCGGGCAAGCCGCCCCGCAAGCGCAGCAGCGTTGCCGATATGGTGCGCATGAAGGTGATTCACGCAGCATGGGCGCTGGCAGCCGACCCGGGCCAGGCGGAGGCCTCGTTGGCGGCGCTGTGCCAGCGTTTTGCAGAGGCGGGCAGCAAAACAGCAGAGGCAGACGTGGGTGCTGTAGTGCTTGTAGCGCCAGACATTGTGTGGACTCCCCAGGCCACGTTGCTGGAGGCAATTGACTGGGCAGCTGACGAGCTGCAGGCACCAGACAATGTTGCCTTCTTCCTGGCCGAGCCCACCCTCCTCAAGTACACGGTGCCAACGCTGCGGCAGAAGATGGTGCACCTGCAGGCAGCTGGGCTGACGGTGGGCGAGGCGCGGCAGCTGGCGGCACGGGATCCGCAGCTTCTGAACCGCGATCTGACCACAGCGGGAGCAGCGGCTGCCTGGCTGCAGCGGCTCTTCCCAACAGCGCATGGTCTGTGGGCTTTGCTGACGAAGTGGCCGCGGCTGCTGTGCACGCCAGCGGAGCGGCTGCAGCGCACCGCAGACGTGCTGCAGCAGAAACTGGGGTGGGACGATGCGCGGCTGGCGGCCGAAATCGAGGAGCGGCCATGGGAATTCGAACAGGCAAACTTTGACCACCCAAACGCGGGGGCCAAAATGCTGTTTCTGACAGCGCTGGGTGTGCCCCCGTTGGACTGCTTTGATCGATACAGGGGCTACCTGAACAGGGGCTTGGAGACAATGGCTGCTCAGTATGTGCTGGTGCAGGTGAGTGAAGTAGGTAGTGGGCCAGGCTTTGATGCGAATGGGTACATGTTTGGCGACCGCATGACACCGCATTTCAGCCCGTGCATGCGTGGGTCGGCTACAGGCATTGCTCATTGCTTCCTGCCCTTCGCCCATGCTCTTGTCATTGCTATTCCCTTTTCAACTCGCCGGTGCAGGAGCAGGCGCCGCAGCTGCTGCGTGGTAAGCAAGGCCAGCCAGCCCTGTCCTGGATGATTGACAAGAAGCGCGTTCTGAAACGCTGCGGCCTGACCACAGCTGAGTACGACAATCACCTGCTGGAGTGGCCGCGGAGCGAGGAGGGGCGGCGGGTGCTGGCGGACCTCAGGTAGGCGGTGGGCGGGCCAGGGGGCTAGGGCTAACGGGGCATCGGAGTGAATTTGTTGGCAAACCATGGGCTCCCGGCCCCCGGGTGGGCCGGGCAGGCTGGATTTTGTATGGGTGAGAGGGGGCTGAAGAGAGCAGTTGTGGCTCAGCATCCTGCAAGCAGTGATCAGTCTCTCCCATCCTGTTTACGGCACCCGGTCCCTGATTTGCTGTTTCGACTTGGGACCCTTATGACTTGTGTGCCCTGCTGCACTGCCACCGACTTGCAGGAGCGGTAGCACCAGTAGCCTGCCCCCACCGCCAAGCGTGCAAACTCGCAGCTGAGGCAGCCATGCCGGTGCTGTGTGACGGCGAGCAAGCAGGACTTGTACCAACTGCCACCATCTGCGTGTTGTGCCCTGCCCCGCATATCTATACACCCTGCCAGCTTTGACCCTGCCAAACATAACACTGAGTGTAATAACGCCATGTAGATGCACAAAAACAACTGGACTCCCTCTTGCACTGCACAACGTTGTGGGGCCTGCAGCTTTCACTGACAGCACACTTCAGGTCTACATCACATTGCCGCTTAAGGCAGTTGACCTCACGCAAAGCGGTGCCATGCCAGTGGCGGCAAGCAGGTGCTGGCAGGGGCAGCTGCAGCCCGCAGGGCAGGCACGGCTGCGCCCTCACTGCCGCATCATCATGTTGCCGCCACCGCCGTACTGCCCGCCATACTGCTGCCCCTGCCCCTGCTGCTGCTGCTGTTGCTGCTGGTGCTGGGGTTGCCCCATCATCATGTTCCCCTGCTGCATCTGGCCCATGCCCTGTTGCCCGCCCATGCCGCCGCCGCCCATCATCATGCCTGCCCCGCCTCCACCACCCATCAACATGCCCCCTCCGCCCGCCTGCTGCCCCTGCCCCAGCATGCCCGCCTGCTGCATCATCAGCTGCTGCTGCGGCTGCTGCCCCATCATGCCGCCGGCACCGCCAACCATAGAGAGGCCAGCAGTGTTGAGCCCCTGCTGTGCCTGCTGTGCCTGCTGCGCCTGCTGGGCCAACAGGAGCAGCTGCTGCTGGGCCAGCAGCAGCGCCGCTTGATCCACCACCATGCCACCCGGCATCATCACCTGCTGCTGTGGCTGCTGCTGCTGGCCCATGCCCATGCCACCGCCCTGCATCAGCATGCCGCCCGGCGCTTGCTGATGCTGCTGCTGCATGCCCATGCCCTGCTGCAGTGCCGCCGCTATCTGCTGCATGCCCGCCATGCCGCCCATGCTGCCCATCTGCTGCTGGGGCTGCATCATCTGCTGCTGCGAGGTCATGCCCATGCCGCCGGTCCCCATGCCCATGCCGCCCATGCCGCCCTGCTGCTGCATGCCCATGCCCTGCGGCTGCGCCTGCATCATACCCTGCATGCCCTGCCCCTGCATGCCCATGCCGCCCTGGACCATGCCGCCCGGCTGCTGCTGGGATGCCATCATGGCAGGACCGCCGCTGGGGCCGCCGTGCCGGGGCGCCTCCCAGCCGTCGCCACGGCTGGAGCGCTGGGGCGGGGCGTAATCGTCGTCGTAAGAGCCACCCCGCCCCATGGGCCCTGGGCCGTACGTGGGGCCGCGCCCGCCGCGCCGAGGCTCGTAGGGGCCGCCGCCGCTGGTGCGCTCCTCGCGATACCCGCCAGGGACACCAGGGCTGCGCCCGATGGCGGCGACACGGGCTGGGCCCGGGTGGAACGGCTCCCGCTCCCGCTCCCTCTCGCGTGACACTGGCCTGCCGAGTGGGCCCGCCGGGTGGTGCTGCGCCCGCGGGGCAACCTCCATGCCGTACCCGCCCTTGCGCGGGGTGCCGCCGCCGCCGCCACCTGCCTCGCGCGCAGGCCCCTGCTCGCCCTCCCGGTGCTGCCGCTTTACGCCGCCGGCGGCAGCGTCAGCTCCCACCGCTGCCTCGCCCCGCTCGCGCTTCTCACCGCGCTGCTGTGCCTGCTGTGGTGCCTGCTGTGCCTTGCTGGAGCTGCGCCGCTTCAGGGCGGCGTCCACGTTGAACAAAAAGGGGAGGAAGCCGCCAGGTGGCGGGGCGTCCTGCTTCAGCAGCAGCTCCAGCTTGGAGGCGGCTTCGCTAAAGGCGTCGCGCACCTGCACGGCAGTGGAGAGGGAAAGGGCAGGCAGGCAGGCAGACAGGCAGGGTTAGAAAGGGGCAGGGGGCAGCAACCACAGCTTGGAGGGTGCTTTGCTGAAGGTGGGGCACGCACGCACCTGCAGGGCGAACGAGCGGGGCAGGCAGGCAACTGTGGGTAAGCGTGTTGGGCCATGGCTGTCTGGGGACAACCGTGCTGCAGGGGCTGTGCGGCCAGGGCTGCAGGGCGTGCTGTGTACATAGCAAGCAGCAGAGCTGGCTGAGTGCATGCATCCCACACCAAAGCACAGAGCCCGCTCAGCTCCCTGCCTCTGCACACCTGCCCCGCCCACGCCGGCCAGCTAGTCGGCCCCACCTGAATGATGCGGTTTGTGCCCACCGCCACATCACGCCCCGTCAGCGGGTCCTCCACACACAGCCGCGCCTGCGAGCGAGGCGCCCCCGCCAGCCCGCCCTCGCCGCGCGCCTGCGCCACTGCTGCCGCGGCACGCTGCGCCTCGCTGGCGGCGGCTGCGGCGGCTGCCACCGGCACTTCCTCCTTGGCTACCACACCGCCCTGCTTCACTGACACCGCTTGGTCCTGCATGGGGCAATGGGGTAGACAGGGAAGGACAGGTGGGTGGGAAGGTGGCCAGGTGGGCTGCGTGGTGACATGCCCCCTTCCGGTGCAGCGTTGCTGCCACATCGTGCAGATGCTGCATGCACGCATCCCCTGGTCACCAGGCTGATCTCGGTGTGTGCTGTACAGCGCCGTGCTGTGCCTGCTGTGGTGCATATGCCGTGCCACGTCACCCAGAGGGCATGCGGCATGCACCCAAGCTCCGTTGCAGGCCCAACCTTCCCGCACTCCCGCCACTGTGCAATGCTGTACTGTCCCGCCTCACCATGCCGCTCGCCTCCAAATCAACCATCAAACCCTTGAAACTCGCAAAACACATGACCCAACACAGTGCACACACGCTCACCTCCAAGTCAGACACGCATAGTCTAGTGGCTAGGTTACACGGCTCTCACCATGCCACACCATCAAAAACCTCAAAACTCCTTTAAAAAAAAAGAAAAGCATCAGCTGCTCCTCACCTCCAGGTCGAACACGCGCCCATAATACTTCAGGAAGCCCAGCAGCAGGTGGCCGGCGTTGGAGACGGGCAGCGCCGCCTTCTGCTGCTCCAGCAGCAGCGCCAGCGCCATCTGGCACAGGGACCAGGTGCTGCAGAGGAGGGGTGGAGGAGACATGGACTAGCAAGGGTGAGGGAGGCGGGCAGGTGTGTACAGAGCAGGGAAAAGGAGGCCAGCGCCGGCTGGCACAGGGACCGGGTGCTGCCGGCGGGGTGGGCAGGGGAAGGCTGAAGGATGAGGTCGGAAGGCGCAAGCGGGGGAGGCAAGCAAGTGTCAAGGTTGGCGAAGGGCCAGGCGGTGGGGCCACAGGAGTGCAGGGGGCTGCGGCGAGAGAAGCCAGGCCTGGACTGTCTAAAGGAGGCACCACCGCCAGCAAGGCACACGCATTGCTAGCACCCCCCCTGCACGCCTCCATCACACACACAAGCCAGGCAAGCTTGACAAGCAGTGGGAGGGGCGGGCGCACACCTGAGGCCGCCGGTGGGCGCCTCCCCCAGCCGCTGCTCCGCCAGCAGCGCTTTGAGGGCCAGGCACAGCGGGCGCAGCACGGGGAAGGCGGCGCTCTGGCTGGCCAGCCATTCGGCGGCGCGCGGCCCCTCGTCTGCGGGGGCGGGGCGGGGCAGCAGTGAGGCAGGAGGAGCAGGTGAGCAGGACCGCCAGGTCACCTTGCAAAGCGCAGCGCTATGCCACGTGCAGGCGGTTTGCGTGCGGCCTTACACATTGCAAGGTAAGAGCGCCTCCTCTCCCCTGCTCCAAACCCAGACGATTTGATGTGGAGCCTTGGCCCCTCCTTTGCTGGCAAACGAATTGCTGGCTGGCTGGCTAGCTTCGCTCTCCCACCCGCCTGCCCACCCACCACCTGCACCTTTACCTGAGCCCACCCACTTGCACCCCCATGCTCAGGCGCAGCACCCAGCCACACACCTGAATTGAAGGAGATGTCGAGGCGCACGCCCTCGGACCCCTCCGCCTTGATGATGGGCACACGGGCGTTGAACACAATGAAGGGGCGCTTGCGCACGGCATGCCCCTCCTGTCAGCAAGCAGCACCGGGGTGGGGTGGGTAGGGCGTGGGTCGGGGGCGCACGGCAGGGGAGCAGTGAGAGGGGGCGGGCAGCGGCGAAGCAGGCAGATCATTGGCAGGGCAGCAGGCACAAGCTGGCAGGCGGGGGCAGCGCCAGCGCAGCTCATGCCGCCAGGCGGAGGGGCATGCAGGCAGGCAGGCGGCAGCCAGCAGCCAGCAGCCCTCCAGCAGAGCAACGATGTGTGCGCAGCTGGAGGGAAGCTGTTGTGTGCAGCTGCTGTGTGCAGGCAGCCCTGCACCCACCTGCAGCTTGGAGCTGAGCCGCTTGAGGAGGGGGCCCAGCAGCTCCCGCTGCTCAGAGGTGAAGCCTGGAGGAGGGAGGGAGAGGGAGGGGACGACAGCAACATGACGACGACACACGGGCCAGGGCCGGGGGTGGGAGTGGAGTGGGCAGGCACGCGGCGGAGGAACACCAGCGAAGGAGGCGTTGCATGAGGAGCCAGGGCAGGTACACCAGTTGCAGTGAGTTGCTGACACACAACTAGCACAAGCCTCGTGCCTGGTCACCGTCAAGCCTCACCTCCTCCGCGTGCAATGGGCGTCATCACCCCCGTCACCACCACATCCAGGTCGGCGCCCGGCAGGCTGACGCCGTGCACAAAGGAGCCAAAGGCGCGCGCGGCGCGGCGGGGCGCCGTGGGGAAGGCTGCAGGGGGGCGGGCAGGGCAGGGGAGGACAGGGCCGGGCCGGGCCGGGCGGAGCAGGGTAGGGCGGGCAAGTGAGCGGTGGTTTCAAGTGGGTCCGAAGAAGTTCCACCGACACGCGTGTGAAAGCGAGGGTGGATAGGCAGAGGTGCAGCACAGGCAGCAGGCCACAAGCAAGCTCAAGAGCTGAGCTTCATTGGAGGGATGCCACATAGGACAGGCAGTACAGCTGGCAGCCCACCTGCGTCACACGCCTGCTTGACGGCCTCGAGGGCCGCCTGCCGCCGCCGCCGCTCCCCGGCGGTCAGCGCCGCCTGCATGTGCAGCAGCCAAGGGCAAGGGAGAGGCAGGCAGGCAGGCAGATTGTAGGGTTTCTTGTGCAGCATCCAGGGCAGGGGATGGGCAGGCATGCGGGTGGAACAACCGTCGGTCAGAGGCAGCCAGACCCAGCTGCGCCACCAGCACTGGCAGGGTGGGAGGCAGGCAGGGCCGGGGTTTGACGCAGCAGCACAGGCATCAAACTCGCACTTCAGGGGGAGCGCTGACCGTGCACAGCGCACAGGGCACAGCCAGCAGTCAGCCGCCGGCCAGCCCCACCCGCCGACCTGCCTTCCCGGCACCCGCCGCCACCTCTTCCCACGGAGCCCAAACGACCGCAAGTCACGCAGCACATGCCCCCATTTCTCCGCCCACCTCCACCTCCATTGAGCAAATCACCGCAACCAGCCAGTCCCGCTTCTCCACCCACCTCCTCTGCAAACGCCGCCAGCTCCTCGTGCAGCGCCTGCAGGTTGCGCTGCGCCGCGCTGGGGGGGCCCTGCGCCGGCGCCACTGGCAGCGGTGCCGGCAGCGGTGCAGGCTTGGGCGCGTCCCCAGCTGCCGCCGGCTTGCCTGGCTCTGCTGCTGCCGCCTGGGCCTGGCCAGTAATGGGAGCGCCTGCAGCATCCTCAGCCTTGACCGCAGCTGCCGGCTCCGCTGCTGCCTTGGCTTCAGCTGCTGCCGCTGCCGGCACCGCCACTGCCGGCTCGGTAGCCGGCTCCACTGCTGCTGCAGGCTCCGTGCCCTGCTCAACCTTCACTGCCACTGTGTCCACCGCCACTGCCGCCGTCTCCGCTGGCCCTGCAGTCTGCTCTGGCGCCCCAGCTGCTGCTGCTGCAGGCGCTGCAGTGCCGCCTCCCTCTGCTCCACCTGCCTCGGCCGGTGCCTCAGCCGCAGCACCAGCCTCCGCTGCAGCTCCTGCACCGTTGGCTGCTGCCTGCTCCTCCCCAGCCGCCGCTGCCGCTGCAGGGGCCTCGGTGGTGGCCTCAGTGGCGGGCGCAGGCTCCGCCACAACCTGCTGCTCCTGCTCTGACATGCCTGCTCACAGCCTGCTACTACTGCCGCTGCCGCTGCTGCCGCTGCTTAAACCCTGCACTGCCCGGCTGCTTGCTTCTAGCTGTTCCAGCTGGTGCGCTCTGCTCTGCTCTGCTCAGTTGCTGCTGTCCAGGTCCAGGCGCATCTTGTGGGCGTGCCGGCCGACGCAGTAATAGTCCTGCCGCGTTGGGAGGGGGGGACAAGGGGGAGGGAGCAGGGGCGTGTGAGGCAGGTCGGACGGGATAGTGAGCTAGAGCAGCCCAGGAGTTGTCTGGGCGAGCAGGCAGGAAGGCAAGCAGGCAGGCCAGCGGGAGGGCAAGGTGTGCAGGCAAGGAACAGCGCCCCTTCCGATTCTGCCACTGCGGCACGCACATTCCTAGCTGGCACAGCGGCGGCAGCGTGCACGACCACGTGCAGCTGGCCCCCTGCCCATGACGCATTACCCGGAACCACCCACCCGGCCACCCGCTTCCCCTGCCTCACCTCCAGCAGCGGCTCAATCTCATGCACCATCCCACCCTCACGCACCCGCCCCTCGCATCACCCCTCCGCCTCACTCACTCACCCGCCCACTCTCCCTGCCTGCCCCCGCGTCAGGCAGCGCCTGCCCCCCTTCATGCCCCACCCACCCCACCCCCACAGGCTCTCACCTCCAGCAGCGCCTCACTCTCAAAACCCTCTCCCCGGTACAGCCCCAGCGCTGGCGCGTTGTCTGCGTCCACGTGCAGGCTCACAGAGGCGACCCGGCGCTCAGCGTGCGCAGCACCCACAGCGGCACGGACGAGCGCGCGTGCAATGCCTTGGCGGCGCCACTCGGTGGCGACAGCTAGCTTGGAGATGTGGGCGTTCAGGCCGGTGGTGGTGAAGATGATGTAACCGACGACGCACAACTCAGCTGGGTGGGGCACCGGCAGGCCAGGCTTGGCAGCACTGCTGCCGCGCTGCTGCTGCTGCTGCTGGATGCGGGCGACGGCGGGGGCAGGCGGCGCTAAACCGGTGGCCTGCTCGGCAGGCGCCTCAGCGTACAGAAGGAATGTGTTGCGCCGCTGCGTCTCCTTGACCAGCAGGTCTGCATGTAGCAGTGGAAAGGCGTGTGCGGAGCAGCTGAGAGGCGGGAGTTCTGGAGAACACAGCCTGCCGCCGCTGGCCGCCGCCGCCATTGCCAGACCGCCAGCGGCGCTATGCCTCACCTCCCCAGTTGTCCGCTTTCTTGAACAGCCGCTTCTCCAGTGACAGCAGCTGTGCGAGCACCGCTTGATCGCCCTTGGGGCTCAGCCGCCGTATGGCGCAGCGGCAGGATGCAGCCTGCGAGAGGGAGGAGTCAGGCGTGCACCGATCGGGGGTCGGACCTGTGCTCCCGGTACATTTTGGCTTACCGCTCACATTGAGCAGTGAGCACCGCAACGCTGCAAAAAAGTCAGTCTCAGCAGTCCTCCTTGTACACTTGCCCGCACCTCTTTTGCCACTCCAGCAGGGGCAGAGATGCGCACCATGCGTCTACGACAGAGCGGGGCGCCGATGGAGCGCCGGGAAAGTGGGTTGGGCAGCGCCGCTTTCCAGCTCCCGCCCCGCGGCATGCCGCCGTGCGAAAACCAGTGAGGCAGACTTATTACACACAATAAACCCATGCCAGAGCCTGGAAGATACTTATCAGCTTACTAAGATGCTGGTAGCATGCAGAGCTCTCTCCTTGATGGTGCCCACCTCCAACCCACTTGCCACTGCTGGACCGTGCTGACCGTGCCAATACTTCCTCCGTTTGTGTGCAGCACTCCCGGACAAATCCCGTGATCCTACGCAGCTTTCTATGCAAATGTGCATATATCCCAGGCGAATAACCCTATCTGAATTGCGCAGGCACTGGTTTGACTTGAGATGCAGAAGACGTGTACAAGGTGCTGCTGGGGGGATCGAGCGTGGTGAACCGCATCGCCGCGCACCTTGCTCAAACCTCCCATTACTGAGCCCCGGTTCGAGTTCCCACCGCTCCCTGGTTGCTGATGCCCATGCACTGCATACTTGGCACGCACGGATGCAGCCTGGCCAAATTGCACACGAGCGCTGGGTGGCCATGGTCCAGGACGGTGACGGTTTCGGTGGTACCTGGTGGTTTAAACCTTCATCATAACCTGGGGACACACCTTGCACGCTGTCTGGCTGTCCATGCCTGAGGCTGAGGAGTGTCCGACAGCTGGCAGCGGGCGCACCTGGTGCATTTCCACTCCGGCTGCTAGCTAGGTCACTTGACCGCACTAATGAGCCTCCGAGGCTGCACTGTGGGTTGTGGCGCCCTACCACTGTGCAAGGAGCCCGCTGCTGCACAATCACAAGAGCTTGTGATTGTCCAGCTCTGACGTGGACGCGGCATTTTTGGTTTGCCTGCCAAAGGGCAGTCACAAATCTCCGAGAAGCAGGCATACATCACGCAAGACAATAGGAGGCATCGAGCGGCAGCCATGCGCCTGCCTTGTAAGCTTGAGCGGATCGGTTGCCGCGTCGCAAGCTCATGCTCTAAGAGCGGGCCGTACTGCTGTCAATGGTGTCCCTGAAATCGTAAAGCAGCAGTACGCCAGCCCCGCCGCCTTGCCGCTCGCTCCTGCCGCCGCCGCCACCACCCTTCCTGGGCCCCGTGCCCTGCCGCCATTGCCGCCGCTCACCACTCAGCGCTGCCACGTACCACCGCCTGCCTGCCTGCCTGCCTATGTAGCAGGCGCTGCAGCGCTACTGCTGGCGCTGCTGCTGTTCGCCGGTAGTGCCGCCGCGGCGCAGGGCCCCACCGGCGGCGCCGCAGCCCAGGGCTCCTGTGCTGCACAGCTGGCGGCCGCTGCCCCGTCTGCCACCACTGAGTTTATCGACCCAGACACACCAGACTCCGCCTGCATCCTCCCGCTGTGCACTGGCAACAACTACGGCGCGTGCCACCCACCCGCTGCCGGCGCACAGCGCAACCTGCAGGCGCGTTCCCCGCCTCGCCCGCCCGCCTGCGCACTTTGTGCTGCCCTGCCGTGCCCGTGCCTGTGCACACGGCTTATGCACAACATGCGGTGCCTGGCTCGGAGGCAGGTGCCGCTCCACTGTCGCTACCACAAGCTGCACCCAAGCTTACTCACCAGCCTGCGGACTGTGCCTAAGATGAGCCCCGCCGTGCCTGCCGCGCTACCAACCAAACCTTTGTTGCTCCGACCCAATTAGTCGGAGCAACTTCCCTGCACCTGCCCTCCCCCCCCTAACAGCTGGTATCCAACAATGAGCCCTCTCCTGAAACGCTGCCCTTGTGAATTTCCCTGGCTCACACCCCCCTCCCCCACCCGCAGCTGGTGTTCAGCGACGAGTTCAACGCAGCGGGGCGGTCGCTGGGGGTGGAGGCGGGAGACCCGCGCTGGACCGCCGACAACCTGTGGTGCGTGCTGTGCTGGCGGGCGCCAGCTGGCGGGCGCCTGCAGCGGTGGCACAGCCGCAGGTGCTGGCTGCTGGGAGGGTGCTGCGAACCTGCTCGCCTGGCTGCTCGCCTATCATCCGATGCCGGCATGCCCTCTCCCCCCTGCCTGGCCTGCAGGTATGCGGGCACCGAGGACATGGAGGTGTACCGCTCAGAGCAGGTGTGCTGTACCGCCTGCAGCGCTGCGCTGTGTTGCTGCAGCGCTGTTTAATGAATGAATGAATGAATGACTGCCTGCAGGGGCTGTAATGGTAATGCATGTACTGACAACCGTGGGGAATGGGGAGAGAGTCGGTTTACTGCGCTGAGCAGGCGGTTGGGGTGCAACGTGGTGCAGCGCCTGCAGGGCTGTGGGCACGGTAGCGCCTGATTGTAGGGAGCTGGGAGGGAGAGGGCGGACTGCTCGCAGAGTGGGTGTGATTGCATGTCCCTCTGTGTGCGTCCTGCGCTGCCACCCTCAACTTGACATTGTTGTCATGGCTGTGCGACTGTGCAGGTCACCACCGCTGGCGGCGCCGCCGTGATCACCATGGAGAAGGGGGAGGCCTCGGGGCCTGTGCAGCGAGACAACGGTGCGCATGGGCTGGGGGTGCTGTGGTGGCCAGCATTTGTTGTTGGAGTGGTGATGGGGGCAGGCTGGGGCCTGGCAGGTCCGAGCACAGCGATGCACGTGTTTGTCTTGCAGAGAGCCACGCGATCCAGGGCCTGCAGTGCCGTGCATCTGTGGCGCCCCACAGCAGCCTGTTGTTTAGCGTGATCAATATTGGTCAGTCACTGCAAGCTGTGCTCCTCTCTGCCTGCAGGCACCGTGTGGAACGTGACCAAGGACTACAAGAGCGGCTTCTTCTCCTCGTGGAACAAGTGAGCTCTGGGGAGGGGCAAACTGTGCCGTGCCGTGCCGTGCCATGCTGTGCTGTGCCGTGCCGTGTCGTCACTGTGCTGTGCCCTTATGCCTTGGCATGGCATGCAGCGCAAGGGGAACTGACGTCCTCCCAGACCCACCCCCTCCATTCACCCGCGACCACGCACCCTCACCCCTGCTGCCAACCCCCCTCACCCCTGCTGCCACCCTACCTCCCCCACCCCCCAGGTTCTGCTTCACCGGAGGCTACCTGGAGGCGGCGCTGTGGTTCCCCGGGGACGACTACATCTCCGGCTTCTGTGAGCAGGGTGGGGGCAGGGCGCAGAAAGGGCTGAGGACGCCCAGCTGTCGAGGGTGTGGCAGGAAGGGCGGAGAGCGGGAGGGGCTTGAGCGGGGATGGCTACATATCTGGCCTCGGTGAGTGGGAAGCATAAACAGCTGAGGAGGCCCAGCTGCGTAGGGGTGAGAACAGCTGGCAGGCAGGCTGGAGGGGGCCTTGTGGGATGCATACACAGTCACATCTGCGGCTTCTGTGAGTGGGAAGCGTGGAGGGGTGGCCATGGAGGGGCGCCGCCTACCTGCCTGCCTGCTGGGAACCTACTCGTCGGTCAGCGCCCAGCCTCCTGCCAGTCACTCTGCCCAGCAAGAGTGCCCTGCCACATGGCAATCAATTTGCCAGCCTGCGCTGATCCTGCCCAGCGACGGCGAACAACCGGCGCCTGCCCACCACCTGTGCACCGTCATGTCTTGGGGCCTTGACCTGCTGCGCTGCGCTGCGCTGAGCTGGGCAACGTGCTGCCCCCCAGGCACTACCTGCATGCTCACGCGCTACCCTTGCTCTGCCCCGCACTGTGTGTGGCGTCTAATGCTGCAGGGCCGGCGTTCTGGCTCATGGTGCGTGGGAGGGAGCATGGGTGGCCAGTGGGGTGGGGCTGACGGTCAATGGCAGGAGGAGGGGAGGCCAGCCACTCGAACGGCATGGGAGTGTGTGTGCCGTGGAGCAGGTGAGATCAGAGCATCGGGCGCATGTTTGACTGCCTGCTGTGCCAGGTTCGTGGTCGCCTGCTAACCCCCGCGTCGCTCCAACACTACACCGCCCCCCGTGCCCCTATGCAGGGCAATCTGGGCCGGCCAGGTGAGGGGGGCAGGCACGCTGCAGCCATGGCTCACGTCAGCCCAAGGGGAGGGCAGGCTGGCGCAGACCATGCGCTGGCCAGGGCGCACAGGCACACACACACGACATGTGCCAGGGGCCTGCAGTCCGCACACAGCGGCGCCAGGTGCTTCCGGTTGCTGCGTCCTACTTGCTGCTTCTCACACATTTCCTGATTTGCCCACTTGCAGGCTACCTGTCCACCACCGGCGGCTTCTGGCCCTACACCTACTCCAGGTGAGGGCACTGGTACTGCCCCATGGTACTGCCCCCATGGTACTGCCCCCTGCCCCCCTGGCCCGCCAACAGTTGCACCCCTCACGGAGCACTCACGCGCCCATCCGCTGCGGCACCAAACGACAACCCGGCTGTATCCGCCCACTCCCTTGGGGCCCTCACCGTCCCCGCCGACATCTCATCCGCACTCTTCTCCCTGCTTGCCCGCTCGCTGCCCTGTCACTGCCCTCCGCACTGCCCTCTGCCGCACACCCAACATTACTGCCTCCTCCTGCCCTCCTGCTTCCCTGGTTTACTCCGCCCCCCCAGCTGCGGCGGCGGCGACTCGGGGCTGGACCAGCCGGGCGCCAACCTGCCCCAGCGGATCACCTCCTGCCCCGACCCGCCCGGCTTTGACCGCACCCTGTACGGCCTGGCGCCGGGGGTGGGGCGGGGGGCGCCCGAGATCGACATGGTGGAGATGAAGTGAGTGGCTGCTCATCACTTTGCTCATGGTTTGTTGTGCTGTTCTGGAGCAGGGGGCGCTCGAGATTAAAGCGACAAGGTGAAGATGCAGTGTACATTGGTATAAGAGGAAAGGCTGTTTATGTTCTGGATAGAATGTAGCAGGGCTGGGCTCGACTCCTGATCCTTGCTAGCATGCCTCCCAATCCCGCCCCGCTCCCCCGCACACCTCCCGCCTCCGCCCATACTCAGCCCTTCATCGGTCACGCACCCCTGCACTCTTCACTTCTCCTTCTGCTCTTATCTTGTTCCACTCTGGCAGGGTCCCCCCCAGCATCAACGAGCAGACCGGGGAGCCGATCCCTCTGGGCCTGCCACGCGGCGGGGACCCTGGGCAGCACCCCCGCGCCTTCAACAGCATGACACTCCAGGTGGGGTGGGGGTGGCTGCCTGTCTGGTGGGGATGCCTGGGCCGCTGCCAAGCGCAGGGCACGCCGTTTGGCTCTTAGCCCGCCCGTCACATGCGTGCCCCACTGTGACCCAACCCAGCCTGCCTTGCTGCTTTCATGCTGTCTTGAGCCATGCTGTCCCCTGCCATGCTGTCCACGCTGTGCTGTGCAGCTGGCCCCGCTGCTGCCCAACGCCACCACGTGGATGGACCCAGCAAACAACGCGTCGGCACAGGGGCCCCTGGGGGACGGTGAGCCCCCTGCTGCCCTATGCTGTGCAACGTGCTGTGCATGCTTCCCAACCTGCCACTGCCTGCTTGCTCTGCACCTGACCGACGAGGTTGCTGCCCAACCCCCTGGGGGACCCCTCACCCTCCTCATTATCCCGGGTACTGCAGGCATGTACCTGCCACAGGATGGCATGAAAGCAGGCGCCCCCCTGGGTGAGCCCGCCGACGCGCCATGCCCACTGCCGCTGCTGCGGCTGCCATCGCCGCCTCTGCCACAACTGCTGCGCTGCTGCCTCGCGTGTGTAGCTGCCGGCAGCCGCCCTCCCATGCCCTGTACCTCCTGCCCCGATGCCCCACACGTGGGAGCCAGGATCGACGGTTTTTGTGCTGTGCTGCGGCCCACCCCCCCTCTCATGGGCCCCACGACAGCGTGTGACCACGCCCCCCCTCTTTCCTGGGCGGCGTGTCGCACATTCTGCTCACACATTGGCGTCCCCCTCATGTAAATCTGGCCTGTGCAGAGGGCATGTGGACGCACGCCACCTACTGGCAGGGCGACTTTGCGCTGGGCATGCTGCCCAAGCTGCAGCAGCTGGGCACCACCGAGCTGCTGGACAACATTCGGTGAGGGGGTGCCAAGCAGGTGGCAGTGGGGCGGACAGGATGTGGCTGAAGCGCTCAGGGTCTGGTGCCCTGCACACGCAAGCTTGCAGCAATGCCTCCCTGCCTTCCCTCCCCTCGCGCCCAACTTCCAACTCGCCCGGCGGCCCCCCACCCCCACCCACCCCTGCTGCCCCCTGCAGCCCCGGCAACGTGGTGCAGGACTCTTTGTCCGTCATGGCCACCCTCAACTCCTCCTTCTTCTCGGCATACCACAAGTTTGGGCTGGTGAGGCGGCAGGGGTGGGGTGGGTGCTGTGGGCAGCCAGACGCTGCTGGGAGCTGTTGGGCAGCAGGCTGTGGCCGCCGACACCAGCCCTGTCCTGCCACCGGGCACCGGGCACCCACGCCCCGCCCCCCTCCCACCGGGCACATACCCCTTCCTTGCTTGCCGCCGCCACCTTGCTGCCGTGTGCCTCCCTCGCAGGACTGGAAGCCCGACCAGTACGTGCGCTGGTACATCGACGGCGTGCTGGTGTACGAAATCGACAGGGAGGCGCTGCGGGCGCAGACCAACGACACGGGGTACACCACCTTTGAGCGGCTCATGCCCACAGAGGCCATGTTCATTGTGAGAGACCGCAGCGCAGCAGGGAGGGGTGGTAAGAGGGTAGGGGTCATGCCGACTTGGCAGGAGCACCAGTTGTTGTCAGCCCTGCGCGCCCCTTGCCGTGCTTGCATTGCCTGCTTGCCGCCTCCTGGATGCGATTGCATGTTGTGTGCTAGCGCTGCTGCTGCCCGCTTCTCGCGTTGCCCCCTGACCCCGCCCCTGCCTCTCCCCCAACACACGCCTCCCGCAGATCTTCAACTTTGCTATGAGCAGTGAGTGGTCTGGGCAGGGGAGCCGTTTCTGTCCACACGTGGCGGCCCAAAATCGCCGTTGCCTGCACGATCTGCCCCGGCACCTGCCTGGCATCTATCTGCTTGGCATGTGCGCAGCGCGTGCTGGGGACGTGTCGCTTGCACTGCTGTCATGCCGCCCACCTGCTGGAAACACGTCGCTTGTACTGCTGTCATGCTGCCCACCTTGTGTGTCCGCTCCCTCACACCAAGCCCGTGCCACTCGAGCCACCCCTCACCCTGCTGCAGACAGCTTCACCGCTGTGGACATTGACCGCCTGAAGTTCCCGTCGCAGTACAAGGTGGAGCGGGGGGGGTGGGGGACAAATGCACTGGAGCAGGGCTGCCCTGCCTGACCTCACGTGTGTGGGCGCCCGCGCACAGGGCGCCTGCCTGCCCTTCCACCCGCCCAGCCCACCCGCCTTCACTGCCCGCCGCCTGCCACGGTCTGCCAGCGCCCTTTTGTACACTCGAGTTGCAGCCGGTTGGGCTTTCCTGAATGTGGGGCCAGGACCTGGATGCATCAACTCACACAACCCAAGCAACCCATCAACTGGTCAGACCAGTACCGGTGTCACCCCCTGGTTGCCCATCGCAGATTGACTACGTGCGCGTGTACCAGGACCCGGAGGCCATCAACTTGGGGTGCAGCCCGCCCGCAGCCCCCACCGCACAGTGGATCGCCTGGTGAGGGGGGCAGCTGCGCTGGCTGGCTGGCGCACCCCCATGGGGCTGCAGTGGCCCAGCCTGCCCCCGATCCTGCCCCTGAAGCCGCGGGAGCCTCCCATGCATGCGCTCCATGCTAGCGCCGCCATCCACGCTTGCTGCCGGCTGTTTGCTGTCCTGCTGCTGCTGCTTCTTGCGTCCCTCCTGTGCGGGTCACGCTGCCGCTCATCTGCACAGTAGCCAGCACCCCTTGCAATGCACACCACCGCCGCCCGCCCTGCGCCCCCCTGCTGCACCCACACCCCCCTGCAGCAACCGCGACTGGTATGTGAACACGGCAGCCGACCAGGTGCTGGTGCCCGAAGTCTGCGAGAAGCTGCCCACGTGCCGCTCAGAGTGGGGGTGAGTGAGCACACCGCCATGCAGTGTGCCATTAGGGCGCCCTCACAGGAGCCTGTGCTTGCCTGCACTCGCGCCTCTCTGCCCGCCTCTGTCTGCCCGCCCTTCATGCCCTCCCCGGTTTGGCGCGACTCCTGCCGGTGCTGGTCCCCCCACCCTGTTCCTGCCCCTCCTGTTCGCATTTCAGGTACGAATACCAGGGGGCCGACCTGCGGACCCTCAACAAGATAACCTCGCCCTTTGACTGCTGCCAGGAGTGCACAAAGGAGAAGAAATGTGGTGCCTGGAGGTGGGTAGCGGCACGGCATCCTGCCTTGGCTGCGCAGTACTGTGCTGCTGCGCTGCACTGCATGCTGTCCCGTGCTATGCCTGCAGCGTGCTGCACTGTACGCCCTGGCAGCGCTGCAGCTGGGCGCACCCCACGGACCAGAGCACTGGCCCATCGTCTGCCGTCATCGGGCCATGCGCTCGCCACCCTTCCCGTCCTGTCCTTGCCCCCGTCCCCACCGCCGGCCCTCCCCATTTCCCCCCACGCGGCTGCTGTTGCAGTTGGAACCCGTATTTCGATCTGGCCTGCGTCCTTAAGGTGAGGCAGGGTGAAGGAGCAAAGGGCAGGCCATGGCCAGCACCCAGGTCCCGCACCCTGGTGCCTGGCTGGCCAATGCAGGCAGTACAGCAGCAGCTTCTGCAATGGCAGCCGCAGCTGGACCAGGCGGCACAGCTGCTGCTGCTACGGTGACAGCTGCCGCCAGCTTCGCCAGCTGGCACCATCCACCCACACAGCCGCGCCCACTGTGCAGCCCGCCTCTGTCCTGTCCAGACACGCCCTGCCTGCCCTGCCCTGCCCCAACCCGTCCTAAACCCAATCCGCCTGCCTCCCCCTGCCCTGCAGTCCTCCACTGGGTGGAACCGCACGGCCATGCCCAAGGACTTTGAGGGGATCATTTCGGGTGTGGTCTACGACGCAGGCAGCGCATCGCCGCGCAAAACACCCGTCAGCGGGGCGGCTCGCGCGCTGCCCGGGCTGGGCTCATGGCGCGGTGTGGCCAGCGCTGCTGCAGCTGCTGCCGCCGCCCTGCTGCTCCTGATGTGAGCTGCCGGGCACGCTGCTGGTTGCTACAAGCTTTTTCAATCAAGTTGCTTTGTTGTAACCTCAAAAGCTTGTCCTCTTGCCTCCGATAACCGGTCTTCCATGCCATGCCCACGTCTGGTAGCAGTGATGGGGCGGGGTTGCAGCGGTGCTGCTGCCCGCCACGATGGATCAGGGAATCAGTACGCACGCTTGCCCTTGACTGGGCACTGCCTTGGATGAGCGGGGGCTGGCGCAGCCTTGCGGGGACGAACTGAAGTGGCAAAGGCAATGCACTAGCATTGCACTAGCAATGCACATAGCATCGATCATACACAAACGATGCAGCATTGATCACATATGTCACATGCATCAGAAATGCAGTGCAGGTTGCGGCTGCATGCCGCCACTTGATGTCTTGACTGTGCTATTGCGCGCCTCCGCCCTCTCTTACCTGATTGCTACCGGTTCGATCGTTCTGCTCCCTGCACTACACGACAATGGCTCGCTCAGGCAAGCGGAAGGAGGTGGAGAAGGAGGCGGCGGCGGCACCTGAGGCGGCTGAAGAGCAGCCGCAGGAGCAGCAGCGGGAAGTGCGCCGGCGAGTTGCAAAGGCAGAGAAAGAGGCGCTGCAGCCGATCGCGCACTCGTCGCACGGCCAGGTAATGCCGCTCCGGTTGTTGTTCTGCAAGCTGCTGCCACTTGTTGATGTTGAACCATGGTAGCGTGGTGCGCATCTAGGAAGCCGCCGCGCATGAGGTGCGGGCGCCTGCCACTGCTGCTGCCCGCCGCCGCCGCCCGACTGCAGGGAGGCTGCCGCCTCGGCTGCCGCCCTGCTCACAGAGGGCCCTCTCATAACAGCACGGCCCCTGTGCACCCTCTCTGCAGGTGCCCGGTCAGATTTTTGTGTTTGGTGATGGCGACTGCGGGCAGCTGGGCCTGGGCGAGGATGTGACGGAGCGCCTGCGGCCGTTCCCACTCAACGTGGGCGGCGGCAAGAAGGTGCGGTGCTGAACAGGAGGGAGCAACGCATTTGTGCAGGCCCCTTTTTTCCACTGGCAGCCAGACAGCACAGGCATTCTTTGACTGTGTGTTGGTCGCTCAAACTGTAGGTGCTGCAAGTGGCCTGCGGCGGCATGCACACCGTGGCGCTGACGGAGGACGGCCTCATCTTCTCGTGGGGCGTGAACGATGAGGGAGCACTGGGGCGCGAGACAGGTACGCATAAAGGGGAGCCCAACTTCGAGTCGGCCATTTCCCCCTGAACCTCGATGCAGGCTGGATTTCTGGTGCTTGCTTTGCGCTGCTGCAGTGCCTAACTGAACACGCTGGCTCCTGTGCGTCCCATGCAGCCGGCGAGCTGTGGGAGAAGTCGGGGCAGGCTAGCGGCAAGCCCGGCGATGCCTACACACCGGGCGAGGTGCACATGCCCGCAGAGGCCGGCAAGGTGGTGCAGCTGTCTGTAGGTGCGCTTCCTCACAGGGTGCTGAGCACGTGCAAGGTACACTTCCTGGCGTGTGGGCTCTACTTCACTTGCGGACCGCTTCCAACTCGATGCATGCCCACGGTTTCCTCGCCTCCCCAACTTTTCCTCCAACCCCAGCATCCCTTATGCGTTGGCCGCCTTCCACACTGCAGGTGACAGCCACACCTGCGTGCTGACGGAGCTGGGTGCAGTGTGGGCGTGGGGCACCTATCGTGACGCCAGCGGCGTGATGGGCTTTGGCAAGCACACACGCATCCAGGTGGGCGCTGCGCTGCTGTGGAAGCCAATGTGTGCCACACGTGACGGCACATCAGCTGGCAAGCTGCTCCTTCCCTGTACCTGGCCAGCAAGCCCCGCTCCTCAATCTCTCTTGCAGGTCACGCCCACGTGCATCTACCAGCCAAAGCATGCTGATGAGCAAGTCATTCGCATTGCCTCAGGTGGGGTGGGGAAGCGCTTGCCAGGGCTGGCCAGGGGTGCGTGCTGCCAGCCCTTGAGCATGTCCGCGCCATGCCATGCACAGCATGTAGCTCGTTTTTCACTCTCTGATGCACACACATGCGTTGTCTTGATGCAGGCGCGGACCACACGGCAGGGGTGACCTCCTCGGGCGCACTGCTGACGTGGGGCAACGGGCAGCAGGGGCAGCTGGGGCGTGTGGGTGAGCGCATGTCGGACCGCGTCAAGATGGAGACGCTGCTCATGCCGCACGCAGTGCCCTTCAAGCGTGCACGGTGGGTGGAGGGGGTGTGGCGGGCTGCCCTTCTTTTGAGCAGTGTGCATCTCCCCTGCCAGCATCTCCCCTGCCAGCTGCGCTGCACGCTGCAGGTCAGCGATGCCAACACCTGCACGCTCTGCCCCAACAAGAGCACCCAAGTTTCACTTGCCCCTAATGCTCGGCTTCTCAACCACTGGCTGCAGGGGTGTCAGCAACAAGATAGTGGATGTCAACTGCGGCACGTACGCCACCTTCGCCACCACCGCTGATGGCCACATCTACACGTTTGGCCTCAACAACTATGGCCAGCTGGCGCTGCCAGGTTGGGCACTGTGCAAATGAGTTTTGCTGCTTCCACTTCTTATGCTGCCTGCCATGGGTGCGTGCACGCCATCTTCACTTCTTCACAACTCTGCCATGCTCTGCAGGCCAGGTGCCGGTGTACGCTCCCACTCTTGCCAAGGCGCTGGAGGGCAAGGATGTGGCGCTCGTGCGCAGCGGGCAGCACCACACGCTGGTGCTCACGCACGCAGGTGCGAGGATGGGTGTACCATGGAGTGCTGCCAGCGATCAATGTGTTGCCGGTGTGTTGGTGCATAACGGCCCGCTAACCCATGGTTGCAAGTTGACTGTGCAGGCACGCTGCTGTCCTTTGGGCGGCCAACGTATGGACGCCTGGGCCAGAAGGATGCGGAGGTGTCGGCAGATGCAGGTGGGTGCCGGGCTGATGCATACACTTGCCTGCATGCTTACTTGCAAACCCACGACTCCCAGGCAGGCACTGCCAGGGCGGTTACTCACGTCATTTGCCCTCCTTTTGATTGCACCTGCAGCCTGCCCGGACCCCAAGCCAGTGGACGGCCTGGAGGGGGTCAAAGTCGTAGGCGCGGCAGCCGGGCTTGCGGTCTCAGGTGGGCCAAGCAATACAAAGGGTTTGGGTTTGGGCGTGGCGGTGAAGGGAACAGCTTCATTTGTTGTGTGTCGCGGTAGCCCGGCGTGTTGTAGCATGACTGCTCTTTCTTTGACTTCACATGCTGCAGGCTGCTTCAATGAGGAGGGCGCCGGCTGGGTGTGGGGCTTCGGCACCAGTAACCAGCTGGGCAAGGGCGACGACGACGAGGGTGCGCTCCTTGATGGCTTGTTGCATGTCATGCTCACAGGATGCGGCAGGCACAAGGGCGGCTTGTCAAGCCTAACAGCATGCATGCCCTGCTCCATTCAATGCAGATGAGATTGTGCCTCGGAAGCTGGCAGAGACCAAGCAGTTTGCTGGCCAGAAAATCATCCAGGTCAGGCCCCCTGTCTTGCTGCGCGGTGGCGCTTCAGTTTTAAGTGGCTGAAGCTCTGCACCTTTTAATGTGTGCCTTCCATTAGCCAATGCAACAGTGTCTTGCTCCCCTGTTTCCTCCTTGTAGATGGAGTTCGGCGGGCAGCATGTTGCACTGCTGTGCACCAAGAAGATGGATTGAGGAGTGCAGCACCGGCATGGCGGCGCCAGGCGGCAGCTGCAGGGGGCCGGCGCTGCCCCCAGGCCCGCAGATGATGGCCCCTCTAATTAGCACCTCCGTTTGCAGTCGTGACATGCAGCCACAACAGAAATTGGGATGCAGCATGCGCAAGCCAAGGCTGCGCTTGCCTTGCTTGACGTGCCTCTCCTCCCTTCTTCTCCTCATTTCTTCCATCCTGATTTTTTAAATCCCTGTGCATCCGAACCCTGCGCGGGATGGATGCTGACGTTCTCTTGCAGGCCCGGTTGGGTCCCCTTGAGATCTGTAAAGCTATCTCAAGAACAGGCGTGTGGCACAGGATGGGAATCATAGGAGGAGCACGTGCAAGGGGCCGGGGTAGTGCGAGACACAGGAGCAGCCAACTCAGCAAGCTTAGCGTGGGAGAGACAAGCCCCCTCAGTTCGTGCTCCTGCCCCAAACACCACAAGGGATTCTCCCCCCCTTGGCCATGCTCTAACGGCTGCCGCGAGATTACAAGCAACACACTTACAGGGGTTGGTACACACCAAGAAAAGAATAGGGGGCGGCACATGCGGCATACTCATTTCGCGTGATCTGTGGGCCCAACAGCCAGGGGTATCTATGGGCTGGGGTTGAGCAGGGCGGGGAAGCGAGGATGGAAAAAATGCAGCACACATGTACTGAGAATGGGCACAATGAAGCTCAGAATCTGGCTGAATGAAAAGGGAGGGCACAAAGCACGATGTGGGGTGTCATAAAGGCAGGCCACAGGCCGGCCAGCGCGGCACGAAGCAAAGTAGACGAACAAACAAGGGTTCAAGGGTGGGACCCGCCCAACACCTCACCAGCAAAGGCATGAAGCCAAGTGCCGGGGCGGCGCAAAATGAGAGCATCACAAAAGATGAATGCTCGCTGAGGGGTGAACAGGTGCATTCATTCAAATGAGGGTGAGGGTGAAGGGTAACATGATGTGAGGGAAGTCCAACTGAGCCACCGGGGGGGATGGCAGGTCGGACATGGGGTGGGCGTACGTTGCATCGTTTGGAGGGGTTAAGTTAGGCGAGGGATTCAAGCATTGGGGAGTGGTGCTCGTGTGAAGCGAAAAGGGAAGCAGCTGGCGGGGGTGGTGCTACGACCCAGCGGCTGGGCTGTGTAAGCACCTGGCTGAGACTGCCCACGAGTTGCACTGCAGCTGGCAGCCTCGCCAGCTCACAGCAGCTCAGCGGCCTGCAGCGCTCCGTGCTGCACAAGCAGCACTGCTGTGGTGGTACCGCAGCCTCACTTGCGAGCCGTGGGATCTCCCACCATGGCGATCCGCTTGTACCGCCGCTCACCCGCAGCTGTCTGCGCTGCACGCTGCGCCACCTGCAGCCAAGCACGCAAGTCGGGGGTGAGCCGGTGCGGACGGATGTATGTGCCGTGCGCCCAAGTCAACAGAGCACATGCAGTGATTTGACGCTCGCCTCGCTCTGCTGCACCCCTGCAGCAGCATCCACGCGCGCCAAAGGCACAGCCTACAAACGACACACAGCGTGCCGACGGCACACAGCGCTGCTGCCCTGCGCTGTCTGCTGACAGCACCGCCTGCCGTTCCCCTGCCATGTGCGGGCTGTGCCTTGCTGTGCTGCACTTAGCCCCCTGCCCCTGCCCCCCCAGCTCACCTCCCCGCTGCCGTCCATCAGTGTCTTGGCCGTGGGCTGCGTGTCCAAAGAGTGGTCGGTGTAGTGTGTGTGCAGCAGCTTGTGTGCCACCTGCACATGTGGATGGTGCGCACAAGGTTCTGAGTGTGGCGTGTGATGGGTGGGTGGGGGTATGAGGGCTACAAAGTTTGGGCTGGGCTGGGCTGGGTTGCAGGGCCAGGGGGCAGGCATGTGCCGAGGAGTGGTGATGTGCTCCGCATAGCGGGCACATTGCGGGCACGGCAAGGCATGCGGCGCAGCGTTGGGCAGCGACGTGAGCCTCTGGCAACACACCAGGTGTCACTCCGGGTGCACGCACGCGCCCTCTTAGCTTTAGTGCCCGTCCACCCGCCCACTTTCCGCTACCTCCACAGGCGGGCTCTCCATCTCACCATCCCACCCGCCCTCTCTTGCGCATGCTACCTCACCTCCCCGCCAGGCGTCCCCAGGTACTCTGCGTACAGCTTCTGGATGGACGGGTTCTCGTGAGAGCGCCGCAAGGTGGTGCTCTTGTCGATCTGCAGGGGGAGCGGAGGTTGGGCTGGGTCGAGTCTCATATGGGTGCCATTCAGCTGCTTCTGATTGCAGGGATCCTGGTGGGAGCGCCGCAGGCTGTTTCGTGATTTGTCAGTATGCGGGGGGGGCAGGGTGAGCGGACGGTCAAAGGGTCGAAGCGTGCCCCGGGGTGTGGAGGGAGACAAGAAGGCACGGACGGTAGGCGCCAGCTGCATCCCACCTTCCACACCGCCCCACCCACCGACAACCCACACCACCAGGCATGCCCCAGCCCCCAGCCCCGCCCACCGAGTAGATTGCCCCCATGCGCTTGAGCACGGCGTCGGGGTCGTGCGTCTTGGGCTGCCCGCCGCCTCCGATGCATCCGCCGGGGCAGGCCATGACCTGCGATGGGAGGGGGACAGCCGGGGAGGGGCGGCAGCAGAGGGGACAAACGGGTGAATGGCACGTGGCGGCAGCAAGCGAGTGCAGGGGCAGCCGATGTTCTGGTCTGACCTACACGCAAGCGCACACACATGCACGGTTGCCTTGACAGCCTCCGTCCACCTCCGCCCAACAATACTGCTTGGAGTCCACTCCACACATCCCACCCACATATGACACAAGCACATGGATACACATGTCAGCCTTGGCAGCAGCACCAGCCCACCTCCACAAAGTCGTAGTGCGCCTCGCCCGCCTGCATGCGCTGCAGCAGGTGGCGCGCGTTGCCGATGCCGGATGCCACAGCCACGGAGATCTGCAGAGGGGCAGGGGGGCAGCGGGGTGAGTGCTGGAGGGCGTGCGCCTCCCTGCCCGCCCCCTGGGTTGGTGGGTGGGGGAGCAGCTGAGGCACAGGGGCAGCGCAAGAGAAGGGCTGCATGGGCACGCACAGGTGCCAGGTGCGTCGCCGGACCAGGCCAGCAGGCTCCGTGGAAAGCTGCGCCCGCTGCCCATGTCAGGCTGAACCAACCCCTCAGCCTGTCGCCCTGCACCCCAACAACCAGATGCACACCCCTGCTCCTGGCTGAGTGGCACTGATTCAAAAGTTATGCTTCCCAGGGAATGATGCCCGAGAAAGGAGGGCATCCCACGCACCTCCTTGCCGGCGCAGCCCGTCTTGGCAGTGGTGGCGTTCACAGGCAGCTTCACCTTGGCTTCCTTGATCCCCTTCATGCCACGCGTGGCAGCCAGCTCCAGCTGCGGCAGCGGCTCGCCTGCGGCAGGGCGGGGTGCGCGGCGTAGCACGGCGGCAGCGGCGGGGCCGTTTGGAAGGCGGGCATGGAGAGCTGAGGCTGAGGAGGGGACTGCACGCCGCTGGGTGGCACAGCACAGCATGGCGCAGCGCACACAGCATGCTGCAGCGGAGTCAGCCAACCACCCCACCGCCCACCTGCGGCCAGCTCAAACGCAGTGCGCAGCGCTGCCTCCATGACGCCGCCGGTGGCGCCAAACAGGGCTGCGGCGCCGGTGCCCTGCCCCAGCGGGTTGTCAAACTCGCTGGGGGGCAGGGAGGCCATGGGGATCTTCTTGTACCTGCAGGTGTGGAGGGAGCAAACAGGCAACCTGTGAGGAATACGGAGGCACAGGGGCCGCCTGGCGCAGCAGTTACCAGACTCGGGGGCAGGAAGAGTACCTGCCGACGTTGGCGGGGTGAGAGCACGGGGTGTGCTTGGCGGGTGAAAAGCAAGCCACAACATGGGGGAACCTACACTGGGCAACCTGCCTCAGCTTCCCCCCAGGCCTCGCCGCAGGATGCGAACCAAACTTGCAAGTGGTGGTGCCCGCCACACTCCGCAGGTGCCGCATGAGGAGAGCGGCAGCACGGGCTCACCGCAGGATGTGGCCAAACTCGCGCGTGGTGATGACCAGGTCGCAGTCGTAGGTGCCGTTTTCGTTGCGGAACTCCACGCGCTCCGTCTCGTGCTTCTTGGCGGTGCAGGGCATGACGCCCACCTGGGGCGGGGTGGGTGGAATGGGGAGAGATAAGGGGCAGGCTGTTCAGGGGGAGAGGCTGCGGGCAGCGGCGGAGGGATGGTTGGGGATTGCGAGACGCAGCCGAGCAAGGGCGGGTGGGCGCATCGGGCAGGCGCCTTGTCTGGTTGCAACCACTGCCGAACCGCGCCCAGATGGCCCGCCAGGCAGCTGCCCCTCGGCTTCACCCCTCCACAGGGGGCGCGCCACAGTGCGGGCGCAGCAGGGCACAGCAGGGCACATCAGGGCACAGCAGGCGCAGCAGGGGGGCGCACCAGGCAGATGTCCTCCGGCTGCAGGCCCATCTTCTTGGCCCAGTAGTGCTTCACCACGGCCGCCATCATCATCTGGGGGCTCTTGCAGCTGCTGAGGTGCGGCAGCAGCTCGGGGTAGGACTGCGGGGGGTGGGGGGAGAAGGGGTGCGGGAGAAGGGGGTGGGGCGAGTTGAAGGAAGGGTTGCGAGGCAATGTGCAGGAGGTTACTGCGGGCAAAGAGTGCAAGAGAGGGTGAGTGCAGGGCAGGAGAGAGGCGGCACAGGGAGCCCAGGGCAGCAACGAAACCCTGGGGTGTGTGTCCAGCGTGTGTGCGACCAGTGGGGTGTGTGCGAAAGTTGTGTGTGAGCACTCCAGCGTGCATGCACAGCAGGCCGGGGACCGGCTGGGGGGTGGTGGGCAGGCAAGAGCTGCGGGAGTGGGCAGGCAGCTGCCAGCACGATGTGATGTAGCAAGCAGTCTAGAAGCCTCCGCCGCTTGTGAACGCCTTGCACACACACAATGGGACTTGCCACATCCCAGGCGGGCACTGCTCCCAAAGAGGCACCCTGCCTGCCCGCCCCCGCCCAGTGGCCGCCTGTGTGGAAGGCCACCACTTGGTAAGTCCCTCCCGCCTCAGCTTGAGCCCCAACACACACCGCTTCGCCCTTGAAAGATAGGTGCAACAAGGCATAACCGGGGCCATGAAAGCAGCAAAGGCGGCGAGTCGAGGGGAGGCAGGGAGGCAGGGAGGCAGGCCAGCGTGCACAGCGCAGCGCATCTCAGCAAGGTTGTGTCCTCACGTTGTGCTGAGCACCTCGGTACAAATTTCTGCAATGTAAGGCATCACTGATGCATGTGGCCGGCCAGGCTTTCTATGTGCAAGCACCCATCCGGAGCGAGAGGCATCTGGCAGTTCAAACACTGGTAGGCAGTAAACCCAACAAACCAGCAGCAACCAGGGGGCCTCACCTTCTCCACCAAGTTGATCCATGCGGGGCAGCAGGAGGTGAAGAGCGGCAGCGGGCCGGGCGCATGCGCATGGGCGTGCCCCTCCTCTGCCGCAGCGGGCGTCGCGGGAGGGTGGGCGGCATCAGCTGCGCGAGCTGCTGCTGAGAAGGAGTGGTGGTTGTGAGACGCGTCCGCCTTCCAGGCCGCCGCCAGCCGCTGCAGCAGCTCGGTGCCTGCGGCGGGCGACACGGAAGGGCATTTCAACGGAGGGTGGCAGGCTGCGGCTGGTCGATGAGCAGGCCAGGGGCTGCGTTAGCAGCAGAAGCGGCACCTCCGATGATGTTGCAATCAGAGGTGAATGCACCCCTGCATGTTGATCAGGCCAGCTGAGATGATTCTGGCCAACTGAGACGGAAAGAGCCGCAGACGCAGTGAAGCCTCATCGCACACCCCACGACGCCCGCCCACCACCCAGAGCAGTACCAGGCTGCCTCACCCTCCTCCATGATGGTGAGGTCTGCCGAGAAGTTGGAGTCAAAGACGTAGTCAAAGCCCAGCGCGCGCTGCGCCGCCACCATCTGCCCCGTCTCCACCGTGCCCGGCGCCAGCCCCAGCTCCTCGCCGATGGAGACGCGCACAGAGGGGGCGGTCTGCACCACCATGACCTGCAGGGGGGGCAGGGGGCAGCGTGGCGTGCGTGTAAGTGTGTGTGTGCGTGTGTTGGAGTGTCGGTCGGGCACAGGATGTTGGGCAGGAGGCGGCAGGGAGGGTGGATAAGAGAGGGCCACCGAGGAGTATCTGACCTGCTGCCGCAATCGAGTAAGATGGTGGAAAGAGGGGAGGCTGGGCAGGACAGCGAGTGTGTGCATGGGGGCAGGGAGGGGCGCCAGGTGAGGGGCCGCCTTGCAGCATCACCCACGCCTCCCGCCCGCCATCCCACCCCACCTGGTGGTAACGCCCACCACCACCAACCCGACCGCCTGCAGTGTGCTGGTAGCACACCCACCTTTGTCTTGTTTTCGAGCGCATCCACCACCTGCCGCCACTCCGAGTGCTCGATGATGGCGCCCGTGGGGCAGACGGAGGAGCACTGCGGGCAGGGGGGGAATGAGGCGGGGGGGTGGGTGGGGCAAAGGGACAGAGATGAGGCAGAAGTGTGAGCACTTCTCCCCAGGGAGGGTTGAGACCCAGAAATATAAACGGGCACTGGTGGCACAGGGGACGGAGCAGACACGGTACATGCACGTGCCGTGCGGGCGCGAGACCAGCGGCGCGCCCATCCTCACGCCTACCCTGGAGCAAGATGTCGCACAGCAGTCGACATTCCCCCCTTGCACCCGGCCCTTGGCCTGCCACGCAGCTAATAGGGCAGGAGCGACAGCAGCACACGGAATGCAACAGGCCGCCCGCCCCCCCCCCTCCCCCACCCAACGCACTTGCTGATCCCCAGGCAGCGCTCCTCTTTATCCTGAAACAGCTTCTAACAAAAGCGGTGCTCAGCACCCCCCACCCCACCCCAGCCCACCTGGCCGCACTCGATGCACTTGCTGGTGTCCAGCGCATCCTCAATCAGCACCCCCGGGTGAGCGTGGCGCGAGCGGTTGATCATGCCCAGCACGTTCATTTGCTGCAGGGGCAGAGAGGGGCGCCGTAGGTAGTAGCAAGCATGGTAGTGCAACGGGCAAGAGGAAAAGCAGGCACGTGGGCAGGTGCGACAGCCATACACTTGGTGCTCCAACTCTAGAGGGTCTGGAGAGAGAGAGCCACAGGTGGCAGTGCTCCCTACCCGGCACAACACAGGGCAGGGCGGCAGGGCCAGCAGGCTGCCCACACAGCGTGCCTGGCATGCGGCAGGGTAGCAGCCTGCCAGGCTGAGGCGGTGCTGGGATCAGGACAGCAAGCCGCTCCCAAATCCCACCTACGGCGCAGCGCCCCCGCCGTCACCCGAGCACTGCACACGGTGACGCAGCACCCGCACTTGACGCATGCCCCGCCGTGCCCACCCCAATTCCTTCCATAGTGAGGGACTGCGCACCTGCACCTGCCCGCACATGGTGACGCAGCGCCCGCACTTGATGCACTTCTCCAGGTCCAGGGTGAGGGCGGTGGAGGATGAGTCGTGGTAGTGCTCGTAGTCAGACTGCGGTGGTGAGGGAAGGGGGGTGGCGGGGCGGGGTAAGGTGTGTTGAGGGGGGCAAGGGAGGTCAGACTGCGGCGGTAAGGGAGGGCGTGGGGCATGGGGTGGGGTGGGGCCGGGTGGACACATGCACACAACTTTCCTCCATGCGCCAAGGCGGCCCGCACCGCTTGCCCTGCTAGGTAGGGACCCACCCACCAACGCTGAAGCCCCTGCAGCGCGTGGGCGGTCTCTGGCCCCCTGCCCAGTGAGGCCTGGCTCGCGCACAGGGCACACGCCAACTGCCTCCTCCTCGCTCGTGGCACCGCCCAACCCCACAACTGCCTACTTGGTGCACACCCCGTGGGTCACCCACCTGCACCTCTGCGTCCCACTCGTGGCTGTACGCCCTCAGCTTGGGCAGCACGTCCTTCACGTTGTAGCGGGAGATGAGGTCCTGCAGGGGTGGAGCAAGGGACACACTCCGATCAAACACACACCTATGACACATCAGCCACGCCCACACGTCAGTCACCCTCAGCAACCCCGCCCAGACTTTGAAGCGCCGCTCACCCTCCTCCATCTCCCACGGCGTGGCCACCCATTCCCCACCTCAAGTTGCAGCACCCCCTCTTATTCACTTTTAAATGCCCACTCACTAGCACAGCCCCACGCCCCTTTTCCCTCCTCCCTCCCCTCCCCCTCCTCCTGCTCCGCCCGTCCTCCCTCCCCCACGCTACCCACTCGCCTCCCCACCTGGAACTCGCAGCGCCCCGCCGCATCACAGTTCATGCAGTCAGCCGGGTGGTTGGACTTCATCAGGGACAGCACCCCCCGGATGTTGTCCTGGGAAGCGGGGGGTGGAGAGGCAGCAGCCGGGATGAGGCAGGACGCACGAGGCAGGGAGTGGGGCCCGGCCGATGCAGAACAGGTGCGGGCAACGGGTGGCAGGCCTGTGCTGGCCTCTGGCCCAGCGCCGCACCGCGCAGTCTTCTTCACCACGCTTGCCCCCTCGCACCTGCACCCTGTCTGTGGCAGTCTGCACGGTCATGCCGTCCCAGGCGGGAGTCGCGCACGCGGGCTGCAAGGAGGGAGCAGGCAGGCATGTAGGTGAGTATGGTGTGTAGATGAGCCAGGTGGCGGCAGCACACAGATGGCATGGCACGCAACCACCAGCCTGTGGCAGCCTGGCCGTTCGGCGTGCACGGCACCCCAGGGGCTGGGGCGTGTCTGCACAGTGCACCATGCTCAGAGCCTGGGGGAACCAGCTCCCTGCCACCACCCCAGCAACAAAACACGAGTCCAGGCCGTGCAGGCAGCCAACCGCACAGCACATGGCACGCGGCAAAAGCCACACACAGCCGGCCAGCTTGCCCGATGGATGCACGCGCCAGGAGGTGCCCGCTGCTGGCGGCCACCTGCCTGAAACATGCAGCATACAGCGCAACGCATGAAGCAACAGGGAAGCCAAGCTGCAGGCAGCAGGCAGCCAGGCAGCACGGGCGAGGCAGGCAGCAGCAGGGGGGCTCACCACGAGGTGCCCGCTGCCTGCGTCCACCATGCAGATGCGGCAGGTGCCGGGGGTGGTGGGCAGCCGCGGGTGGGTGCACAGCGTGGGGACCTGAGGGGCAGTCCGGGAACACGGCCAACACAAGGCGGGCAGGGCAGGTGGGCATGTCAGCGCAGGGCAGCGGGCAGGCAGGCAGGGCGGCAGGACGTGGTTGGGCCCGCCGGCATGCGGTTTGATGCAGGGCTGTCAAGCCCTGGGCTGTGTGCTGCATCAAGTGGGCATCATCCCCCAGAAGCGGGCGCACAGACCGCCCTCAGTCGCCGCAGCAAGCCTGGCGAGCGGGTGGCGGCAGGAAAAGGCGGCAGAGCTCACGTAGGCGTTGGCGGAGCGGCAGGCGGTGAGGATGGAGGAGCCCTCGGGCACCTCCACCTTCTTGCCGTTGACGATCACCGCTATCTTCGGGTATTGCTCAGCGAACTCCTGTGCACTGTCAGCCAGCGCCGCAGCGGGCGCAGCCTTGGTGCCAGCGAGCCCCCGCAGAAGGCGTTCTGGCCGGCGCAGCCCGCGGCGCGCCGCCGCTCTCATGGCGTCCTGGTTCTAGCGGTCCAGAAAAGGCGGGTGCAGCCGAGAAGAGAACGGGCAGCTTGCTCTGGGGTTCTTTGAGCGTCTGCGACCCGCAAATCGATCGCGGCTCCAGGGTCCAAGCTCTCTCAAGCGTTGGCGAGCGCAGGCAGAATCGGCAGAACCCTGTCATGCCCACGTCATGCTCAGCTGGCAAACTCGACCCCATGACTGCTTCCCTCCTGGCTCAGATGGGAGGTGTGTTTCACTCTCGTGCAGCTGATCATCTAGAGGGCGCCTGGCACATCGGTGTCACCACTGCTGCGGGTGCTCACAGCATTGATACTCAACTGTCCTGCTGATGGTGGCACGGCTCTGTTGGGGCGGGCTGCTGAGTTGGGGCAGGGCTGTGGACTGCTGCCTGTTACAAAGGAAACTTGCATCAAGAGCCCACAAACCATTTCAGGCACACAGTGTAGCAGTGCGTACCGCGGCGAGCAGGGCAATGCAGCCCACTGCGCCTGCTCAAAAGGCAGCCGCCTTCAGCTCCCGGCAAACATTACACGTCATCAGCTACCTCGCAGGCGTCGCCGACTGGGCTGGCAGGCGTGCCCAGGCACACGCGCAGCGGGAAGTGCCCCTGAGGGTCGCCCAGCGTGCGCAGCACCAGAGACTGCCATGCTGTGCCCAGCGCCACATCAGCATCAAAGCCGTGGACTGTGAGCAACTTTGAAGAACGTGAGCGGCTCCCACTCGCAGGTCTCGATGAGGTTGCCGTTCAGAACGCCCCTGTGCTTGACGCAGGACTGGGCGGCACGACGCCACCGCCTGCCCGGCTGCCGTGGCGACGGCACTTGCCAGCAAGACGGGTTTGTTTGCAAGCCATCTTACCCCCAAATCTCTCTCCTTACAGTAAACCACCCTAATTAGCCCTCGGTACCCTAAGTAGCCCTCATGCATTATTTGCATTAAACAGAACCGTTTCACCTGGCCCCCACACCACTGAACCTCTTGTTAGGGGTGTGCATTCACCCCCGGACTGCCTAGGCCTGCAGCCGAGGGGAGGAGCGCATTATCGCATCCGGATGTCAGACACGAGTGCAGGAGGGTGCGGGATGAGTGTAGGGT
>JAPTJF010000247.1:0-89489 GCA_029339195.1 Micractinium sp. NFX-FRZ
TTAGCCGCCGCCAGCCAGGCTGTCGCGTATCACCCCCCAGTCACCCAAGCGTGTCACCTTCTTCTTCTTCTTCTTCATACAAATTGCGCGTTAAGAACTCTCAGCACCGTCCTGCGCGACGCCAGATGTCGGCCTCGGCCTGCGCGCGCTGTTGTGCCAGTCAGGGTCCCGCATCCTCCTGGCAACACGCACCGCGCTGGTCCCGACGTCGAGCTCTGGCGCTGCAGTGGCACAGGCGGCGGGGTGCCGCCAGTGGCGGAGCCTGCCGCACCGTCGGCGCCGCCGCCTCGGAGCGGCTGCCCCGCCCTGAGAACGCGCCAGGCGACTTCTTTGTCGACCACACCTGTATTGGTGGGTGTAGTACTGATGATATGTCCCCTGGTGGCAAGCTACCTGTAGCAGCCGGTACACGCTGCTGCCTTCGCCTGCAAGATGAGATGGCGGGCCTCCCCAGGCCTCGTTACCCCACCGCCCCTGCCTGCACCTGCCCTTCTTAACCCCACCCACCCCCCGCCGCCCCCTGCCCTTCTCAACCCCAAAACGCGCCTGCCGCCCCCTGACCTCCTCAACCCCCGCCCCTGCCTCCTCCTGCCCTTCTCAACCGCACACCGTCCCTGCCGCCCCCTTGCCCGTCTCAACCCCACACCGCCCCTGCCGCCCCATGCCCCTCCAGACTGCGACACCTGCCGCTGGATGGCCCCCGCCTCCTTCACCCGCGTGGGAGACATGTCGGCAGTCACGCAGCAGCCGCAGACAGATGAGGAGCGGCGGCAGGCGATGCAGGCGCTCGTCAGCTGCCCCACGTGCGTGCCCTGCCAGGGGCTCCGCCGGGGCCGGGGCCCAGCCCTCTTGTGGCGCCTGCCTGGAAGGCCGGCCCAGTGGTGGTCTTTTGCTGTCTCCTCGGTGCTGCCTCCCCACGTCAGCCCGCCCACCAATCAACTTTTGGCCTCTGCTCCTACCCTCCCTTCCGCCCCGCCCCCCTGTGCAGCTTCTCCATCCACTGCCGGCAGCGCCAGCCTGGCGAGGTGCGTGCCGCCCAGGAGAGCTTCCCGCTGGCAGTGCCCGGCTGCGCCAGCGTCTACTGGTGCGGCTTTGCAGCTGAGAGCTCGTTTGGGGCCACGGCCTACTTCATCCACAGGCCGCAGGTGGGCGGGCAGAAGCTGCGGGTGTGGGCCGCCTGCGGACGTGGGCCGGTGCCCGCTCGCTGCCGCACTGGCCCCGGCCCAGTGCGGCAGCGAGCGGGCACCGCTGGTTGTGCCCCCCTCGCTTCCATCCCTTATTCCCTTACTCAGCTGGCAACCCACCGCCTGCTCTCTCTCTCTCCACCCACCCCAACCTCTGCTTGACCCCTGAAGGGAGTCATCATGGCATCGCCACTTCTTCCTTCTTGAACCCGTTCCCCCAAAACCATGCCCCTCGTATGCACCCCCGCCTCACACACCGATGCAGGGCAACATTTTGGTGGACGTGCCCCGCTGGACGCCGCTCCTGGCTCAGCGCCTGCGCCAGCTGGGCGGCGTGCGCTGGATCTTCCTCACCCACAGGGACGATGTGGGGGACCATGCAGCGTGGGCTGAGCACACAGGGGCAGCGCGCATCATACACCGCCTGGAGGCGTCACAGCGACAGGGCACCGAGTGAGCGGGGTGGGGCGAGGGGTGCTGGAGTGGGTGCGGCGGGGAGCGCTGGGTTTGCGTGGCGTACAACAATTCATGCCTGCTGCGTTCCCAAGCCTGGCATGTGACTGCATGTCACTTGGTCGCCCTGACACACCCCACCCGTGCGCCGTCTGACCTCCCAACCCCTGCCCCCTCCAAGCTGCAGCCAGTGCGAGGTGCTCCTGGAGGGAGAGGGTCCCTGGCAGCTGCCCGGCAGCAGCGGCAGCACCTCTGGCAGCAGCAGCAGCAGCAGCAGCAGCCCCGGCAGCCCCCCGGAGGGCAGCGACGGCGTAGACAACAGCGACGTGCAGCTGGTGTTCAACCCGGGGCACACCGCGGGCTGCGTGAGCCTGCTGTACCGCCCAGACGCAGCGCTCTTCACGGGGGACCACCTGGCCTGGAGCCAGCGGCTGCAGAGGCTCACCATCTTCAGGTGGGGGAACGTGGGAGGGAGGCCTGGGGCGTGTCAGGGTGCTAGCAAGTGCTTCTGTGGTGCTGCAGGGTGCTGCTGCCTCCATGTGGTCAGTGAAGCTCTGCATGCTCAGTGCTCCGCTTTGCACCACACCTTGCTTTGTCAGTTCTGCAGAATCGCCCCCTTGCTTGTCCTGCACGTATGTCGACCTGCAGGGCGTACAACTGGCACAGCGTGGGGAAGCAGCTGGACAGCGTGGCGGCGCTGCGCCCGCTCGACTTCCGACACGTCCTGCCCGGCCACGGCCGGCGCGCAAGCTTTGCTGACGCAGCTGAAACGCAGCGCCAGCTGGACGAGCTGCTGGCAGCCGAGGGGTGGCGCAGCAAATGAAGAAGAGCCGCCTGGCTAGCATGTAATCGGCTGCATGCCTGTTGACTGCTTTCTTGTGCTTCAGTCAAGAACACGTGTAAATGCAGAGGCACTGATCCTGTGCTGGAAGTTAAAGACGCCAGCACTGACTGAGCAGAGCAGCTCTCTAGCACGGGATGCTGATCACAGACAGGCCGATCGATTCATCCCGCCAACAGGCAACAGCCACTGCAGTGGTGGCTTTGCCACGCGCATTCTGCGAAACCCCCGCTCTTTCAGACGCCCTTGCAACATTTGAGTGCTATCAGCAGGTACCAGCTGCGTTTTAAGCGAGCTCCAAAGCCGGCCATGGCCTCCAAGGCCATGATCACGGCTTCCTCGGACGGGGCGGGAGGCGGCTTCAAGGCGAGCCCTGCCCAGCCAGTGGGGCTTGTTGTGAGGCGGAAACAACGTTGCACTGAGCTGCCTGGCAAGATGCCCGGGGGTGCAGCTTGGGTTCACCCGCCCGCCCGCCGCATCCGCAAGCCGCCCGCCCGCCCGCCCGCCGCAGGTCACCTTCACGCACGGCGGCCAGCAGCACGAGGTGCACTGGTTGATGTCGGCGGCTGACGCTGCCCTGGTCTGCGACCTGCTGGCGGGTGAGCATAGGGCGGGGAGCTCTCCATCCCCCACAAGTCGGTGCTTTGGTGGAATCTGAGAGCTGCCATGCAACTTCCTCCGGGTGCCTGCCAGGCTTCTGCAGTGCCCGCCCTGCCCACGAAAGTTGCTGGCAGTGCAAACCAGAGCGACCTCACTTACGACATGGTAGCTGACTGGTGCCTTTGGCTTCATTTCCTGTTGGCTTTCTCAACCCCACGCCCTCGGGCTGTAAGCTTCTTCTTCTTCCTCACTCATGACATTGCCCCGGTGCCATGTGCCCGGCTGTGCCTGCCATGCAGTCAGGGAAGCGGTTGATGCTGGGCAGGAGGAGCTGAGAGGGCTGTGCCTGCGCAGCCGGCAGGGAGAGCCCAGGTAAGCTTGGAGGCTCAGAGGCGCAGCAGGGGCAGCAGGGGTGAAAGCGCACACACACACAAACACACGCAATTCTCTCACACTGCTCAATACTGCTTGCCTGGTGGCCCGGCCATCCCTCCCCTCCAGCCCCTCCTGCCGGCTCCCCAACCAACCTGCAGAGAGGACCAGGTCCTGCATGTGCCTGCCAGCACACGCAGCGCGCTGTCGGGAGCCAGCTACGCCCAGCTGGTGCAGCGGCTGCAGGCGTGCGTGGAGGAGCAGCGGAGCCACTCAGGTGTGCGCCAAGGGTCAGTGCTGCGGTGGGCGGTGACCAGTGTGGCCGCTGCGGCCCCAGTGCGCTAACATCGCTGGTGCCTTACGTGTGTGCTGCCTCACAGCAGCCTGCAATGCGCGCGGCGTGAGCTTGCTTTCACCCCATCGATGGCCCGGCACCGCGCCCTCAAACAACGCCCTGCCGTGCCACCCACCCCTGGCAGTCGTCGACGCGTTTGCCGGGCGCACGCTGCTGCACGCGGCTGCCTTCTTGGGCGACGGCTTGCTCACTTGGCTGCTGCTGGCTGCAATGCCTGAGCTGGCCACTGCTTCAGACGAGGGCGGGCGCACGCCCCTGTATGAGGCTGCCAGAGAAGGGCAGGTGGACGCGTTGCACCTGCTGCTTCAGGCGGCACCGCAGACAGTCACGGCCCGCACGCGGCACGGCTTGACCCCGGCACACGCCGCCGCGCAGAACACGCATGTTGAAGCGCTGCAGCAGCTGATACATGATGCGCCCTGCGCCGCCGGCCTTCTCACAGCATCTGGCAAGACCCCGCTCCACGTGGCAGCCAAGAAGGGCAGCCCGGAAGCGATCCAGCTGCTGCTGGCTGCTGCCCCAAGCACTGCAACCGCCCGCGCCTCCAGCGGAGACACACCGATGCACTCGGCAGCGAGAGGAGGCAGCACGGCGGCAGTCGCGCTGCTTCTGGCAGCTGCCCCTGGCACAGCGGCCGCAGAGAACAATGAGCGGCAGACGCCTATGCACGCCGCGGCGCAGCACGATAACGCTGCCGCAGCTGAGCTGCTTCTGGGTGCGGCCCCGGAAACCGCGGCAAAACCCGATGCAGCCGAGTGGACGCCCATTCACTGTGCGGCCTCTCGTGGGCATGTCACTGTGCTGTGGTTGCTGCTTGCTGCTGCGCCCCACGCGGCCTGCAAGCGCGAGGTCATGGGCATGGCGCCGCTGCATCTGGCAGCAGAGGAGGGCAACTCTGAGACCGTGAGGCTGCTGCTTGCGGCGGCACCCGAGTGCGCCGGGGAGGAGGATTTGGAGGGCAGGATCCCATTGGACCTGGCCCTCCAGCCGCAGCCGGGAGTGTGCACAGAGCCGCTGCCGCCACACCTGGGGGTCGCCCGCTGCCTGCTGGCTGCCGGCCCCGCCTTGCCGGCTCTCGACAGCCTGTACGCCGCGTGGGATGACGGCGTGCCCGGCGCCCTGCCCCTGTTTGCCGACTTTGTGCTGGCACGCCTGCCGCTGCCTGATGACGTGTGGGACGAAATGCCAGACCCCTGCCCCGGGCTGGGACGCGCGCTGCCCGCAGCCCTGGCGCACTCGTGTGCCCAGGCCCGCCAGCTGGTGGAGCACCTGCCGCCAGAGGAGGCTGGGCGCCTGCGCACGGCGGCGCTGTGCCTGGCCAGGGTGCAGCAGCACATGGGGTCGATCCTGCCTGTGCCGCTGCTGCACAACATCCTTTCAATGTCACTGGACTGATTGCCCCTGCCCCACTCGCAGTGTGTGCGTGCTATGGTTGCACTATATCGTGGCACCCTAATCCTTGCTATGCACTACCTGGGCAGCACAGCTGCTACCATGCCAAGTCATCTTCTTCCATGCATTTCCTGGTCCCAATCATTACGTACAATCCTTTATTTCCCCAACATCGCTGGGTGGTGCAACACATTGTGCCACTCGCTGGGCCGTTAAAAGCACCTGCTCCTCGCCCTTGTCATCCCTGCTCTTCCTGCCTGCTCCCACTGCCCGACTCCTTGCCAGCCTTGGTGCTGTGCCACTGCCTGCTCGTCTTCCGCCAAGTGTGCCCACTCATCTGTGCTGTGACCTCAACTTGTGATGCTGATCAGCGCTCATGAGCGCTGCCTGGCCTGGTTGGGTCCGGGCAGTGCCAAGATTGATGGATTGGCAATGAGGAGATGGGCAGGCGCAGCGCACACAGGGATGCAGGGCAGCAGCTGGGGTGACCGGAGAAGGTCGCTTGCGTATGCGAGCAGCTGGCGACAGCCGGCGTCGACAGCCCGTCCGCCTGCCCGGCGCCGGCCCCCTTTTCTCCGGGGATTGCTCAGCTCGCCCACTTGCTTCAAGCGCTGGAGATGGCTGCCAGTCACGTCCACCGTCGCAACTGGACGTACAGTGGACTTCACCGTAACTGTCCCAATTGAGACTGCCGGTGGAGGCGCAGCGCTGCCACCATTGGTGCTGCTGCACTTGTTCGGATTCGACGGCGCAGCAGTGCGCATTCAGAAGGCGGATGGGTCCCAGCCGGTGCCGCTTCTTGCAAGAAGCAATCCAATTGGTAGCGGGCGTAGCCAGTTGCTGCTTGCGTCCGCCTGTTTGCAGCTGTGTGTCGCACACGGCCTGCCCTCAGCTCCCCAGTGCCCCCTCTCTTCCCTCGCACGCTGTGGCCCTTGCAGCGCGCGGGTCCTGCAGCAAGTTGTGCCCAACTTGCCCATCTGCCTAGCTCCTAGCACTGCAACGCCAAGGACAACCAACCGAATCTGCCCCCCAGGCTCCTTTTCGTTCGGCAATGCCAAGCCGCCCACGCGGTGAGCCGGTACTGCTGGCAGGCGCATCCCCTGCCCCTGCCACCCATGGCTTTGCCCATTTGCCCGCACAGGCAGGCCATGACAGCATGCGCCCCGTCTCCCCCAGCCGCTGTATGCCAATGCGCCCATTCGGCTCCCGCATTGCCCTACTCACGCCGCTGCCCCGCTGCTGCACCCAACCCCAATCCCCGCCCTGCTCGCCTCCCCGGCTGCAGCTGCGTGCAGTGCCGCGGCGAGGGCTATTTCCCCAACGCAGCAGGCACCCAGTGCCTGGCCCGCCAGTGCCCCCGGCGCTGGGTCACGCTGGACGACGACATAACCTCCGTCACCTGCGCCCTGTGAGCCCCGCCCAGTCATCCTTTTCCCTAGCTTGACACCTGATTGCACACCCACTCAGCGTCGACTCCGGCCTCTGCTGCATCGCGTGCCCGCCCGCCTGCCTGCCTGCGCCTGCCTGCGGGTGCGGCCCGCTTGCTGTGGCCGCAGCAGGTGGTGTCGCAGCATCCCGGGCCGGGTTGGGGCGCTGCCGGGTGGGCAGGGCCCAGTTGCTTGCCTGGCAAGATAAGTGGGCGGTGCCCACAGGCGCCGCCACTGCCAGCATGTCTGATGCTCGCCCGCCTGCCCGCTTACCCTGCCCCGCCCCCCCCTTCCCTTCTCGCAGCTGCGATGACCCAAAGTTCCCAATGTACATGTATTCGACCGATAGGCAGCCTTCCTGCTACCAGGGCTGCACCCCACCGCTCCTCAACCTCAACTGCCCAGGCGGGCAGTTTGATGGCCCAAGCAGGCGGGACTGCGACAGCAAATGCTGCTGCCCCGACTGCCCCGCCGGCTTTCCAAACCCCACCGATGACCCGGAGTTCTGCGCCAGCAATGATTTGGACCCCGACGGCTACCAAATCCTAGCGCCGCGCAAGTGCACGCCGCGCCCTTCGAAGCTCGCCATTGCCAGGACGTTCTCAGAGCGGGAGCCCACTCATACGCCCACTTCCTCGACCTTGGCGTGCCCACAAGGCGAGCCTGGCGCGGGGCAGGGCCGCGGCGGCTGGGCTGCTGCATGGACGGCGGCTGCTCTGGGCGGCGGCTGTGCTGGGCGGTGGGGGTTGCGGCTTGGGGTGTTGTGCATGGGCCTCGGCGTTGTGGCACCTGTAAACACGCTGACGCTGCCCGCCCTGCCGTCTGCAGGGGCTCTGCCACAACTGGTTGCCGGCCAGCTCAAGTGCTGGGTGTGCCCCTCAGGATCGTCGCCCTATGCCAACGCTGGCACGGTGAGCCTTGCAAGCGTTGGGAGCCAGCTGGCAGTTGGGAGTGAGACCCTGGGCAAGGTGCCCACCAAGGTGTGCCCCTTTGCTAGCAGCTGGTGTCCCGAGCTGCCTGTTTGCCGCCCCTTGCTGCAGGTGAAGTGCCGCAGCACCGTCTGCCCCGCTGGCTACAAGAGATGCGGGCAGTACTGCTGGTGAGAGGCACAGGCAGTGGCATCGGTGGGGGGAAGCGCAGCATGCCCAGCACGCAAGCTGCATGCTCAGCGCGCTCAGCGTGACCAGCATGTTGGACCTCGGCGGCTTTGCCCACCTGCAGCCAGCCCCCGCTGCTGGCACCCTCCCCTTATGGCCATTTGCGTGCCCACACCCCTGCCACCGTGGCGCAGGAACCCCGCCGTGCGCACGCTGGCCGCGCTAGACATCGCCATGCAGTCCGGACCCTCGGGATCGGCTGCCTGCGCCTCCCTCATTGGCTACTTCCAGAAGTGCGTTGGGGAGTGCGTCACCCGCGCCGGCTGATGTCCCAGAAGGCCTCCCTGGAGAGGCTAGGTGCGCACCAATGGTGCGCACCGCGCTTGCCGGCCCAGAAGCGCTCGCGCCGAAGCTGCGCCGTGGGCAAGGAAGGCTGTCCCACAGTGCCACCGCCGATGCAGAGCTCTACGCAGCGTGCGGGAGCAGGCCACCTGCTGCAGCGCCAGCGTGGCCGCCAGGTGCCCGCCTGCTGCGCAAGGCAAAGCAGGTGCTGTACCACGGCTCAGCAGGGCTTTGCCTGCACCCAGCTGCAGTTGCACGCCCGGTCGCCCCTGCCTGCTGCTTGCCGGAGCTGCCAAGCACAGCTAGCACAGCACGATGCCTTCTCCTGCTGAAACATGAACTGATCAACCCCCTGATGCATTGCTTCCCCCCTGGTGCAATTCAACCATCCCTTCGCGCTTGCAATCTCTAGGTGGCCTGCATTGCATGCAGCAGCTGTCCAGCCGCGCAGTGTGCTTGCAGCAGACATCCGCATGCCCAATTATACCATCTTTCAACTTCACCTCAACCCATTTGAAACAGGAAAGGGGAATGCTGGAAGGCAGGGCAGGCAGGGTTTGAGTGGGTGGGGCAGGCGGCCGCGGGGGGGCAATGCATGGCAGGGGGCAAACATAGAGTGGTCTGCACAAGCAGGTGCAGAGGAACGCCGCCTGTGGGGCAGCAAACAGGGATGCCTGGCAGGAGGCCATCACACAAGCCCGTTCAGCCAAGCGACAGGGACAGCATGCGCTGCACCAGAGGTTCGGGCAGGTCGGTGCCAGACCTGCCCTGCGCCCTGACCAGGCACAGGGCGCCGGCACGCAGCCGCCGAGCCTCCTCTGGCGGCAGATGCTCCACCAGCCGGCGGGCCTGGGCGGGGGAGTGGGCCAGCGCGGCAGGCAGGGCGCGTCCCAGCCCGGGGCACGGCGAGGGCACCATGCCCCACTGTCCCTCAGTCAGCGGCAGGTGGGCCAGCACACAATCGGCAAACAGAGGCCCTACGTCGTGCTCCCTGGCCGCGTGTGCGTTGCACAGGCTGTCCAGCGCATCGCTTGCAGGCCCGGCGCGCAGCAGGCAGCGGGCAGCTTCCAGGTGGCCCCTGGCGAGCGCCAGGTCCAGGGGTGTGCTGCAGTCAACATTAACCTCTTCTGCCACCTCTGGGGAAGCAGCCAGCAGCAGCTGTACTGCCTCGGCATGCCCCTGCTCCGCCGCGCCATGCAGGGGTAAGGAGGCATCGTCAGCTTCCATGCCGGCAGACCAGGGGGCTGCAGCCAGCAGCATGCGCACGATGTCGGCATGCCCTGCATTGGCCGCCTCATACAGGGGGGTCCACCCTAAGGCGTCACGTGCCACTGCCGCCTCTGGGGCCGCAGCCAAGAGCAACCGGGCGGCTTCCAGGTTGCCCGCCTCACAGGCATGGCTCAGCGGCAAGCGCTGCACGCCGTCCGCAGCGGTTGCTGTGCCGGGTGCTGCCGCCAGCAGCAGCTGCACGACCGAGGCGCAGCCTTGCCTGGCAGCACCGTGCAGTGGGGTGCCGAGGCTGGCATTCACAGCTGCGGCCGTGGCTGGCGCCGCTGACAGCAGCAGGTGAGCCGCCTCCGCCCGCCCCTCCTGCGCCGCAAGGTGCAGCGGGGTGTTGCCATACACAGTTGCCCCGGTGGCCGTGCTTGGTGCCGCCTCTAACAGCAGCTGCAGCGTGCCCACTCGCCCATAGTAGGCAGCCACAAGGGTGGGTGTCCAGCCCGAGAGAGTGGCAGCTGTGGCTGTGGCTGGTGCCACGCTGAGCAGCAGGTGCGCCATGTCGGGCGACGCATGCCGGGCAGCTAGGTGGAGCGGGGCCTTGCCGCTGGCATTCCTGACCGCCGCCGTCTGCGGCGCTGCCGCTACTAGCAGCCGCAGCGCCTCCAACTGCCCTCCCCTGGCAGCCTCGTACGCTGCCGTGCGCCTGCTCTCGTCTGCGACGCTAGCCAGCGCAGGCTGCACCGCCAGCAACAGCTGCACCAGCAGCGCGTCGCCGAGGAAGGCGGCGGCGTGCAGCAGCGTGCGTCCAGCATACGCCTGGATGGCTGCTGGCAGCAGCAGTGGCAAGACATTTGAGGGGTCAGTTGCGGCAACACGCGGTGTGCTGTCATGGGATGCAGGGAGCTGAAACCATGCTGCCGGCTGTGCATGCCACCTGGCTTACAAGCCGCTTACGTGTTGGGCTTCGCTGCTCCTCCACGCATGCCTGCACCCGCTGCACCAGCTGGTCAAAGCTGATGCATGCGAGCTCGCTGCGGATGCGATCAGGCAGGGCCAGCCTGCAGTGTACAGAGCGGCGTGGCGGGCAGGGAATGGATATGTGGAGCGCCGCCCACTTGCAGTTGGCGTGGGCGGCCCACAGAGCAGCAGCAATGTTACAAACGGGACAGTGGACGGCAAGAAGGGGGGTGCGGTGTGTGTACTGCCCGCACTCAATGGCAGCCCGCACAGGGCACTGCTCAATTGGCTGCTGCTGCACCTGTTGGGAGTGATGTCAGCCCACCTGGTTCCTGGTGGCCCGCTGCACAGCCTGCGGGAATCGTCGCTCCCCTGTCCAGCATCCATGCCCTCTTTCACTGCAGCGGGCGGGTGCAGAGCACAGCACAGTGTGCGCTGGGGCCAGGAGTGCAACACTTGACGCGTGCACAGGTGGCTGCCCAAGCAAAGCTGACTGCTGCCGCACCGTTTTGGCTGCGACCCACCCGCTAGCACGTCGCAAATCAGAGTGGCATCAGCGGCCGTGAGCACTGAGTGCACCTCGTGCCGCTGCCCGCCATGATAACAGGTGACCTGCAGGGCGGGGCGGGCGGCAGGCGGGGTGCCGGCAGCGTGGGCAGCGCCACGCAGGTGGCCTGCCACACAACACTCGTCACGGCCTTCCACCTGAGCTCTGCCAACACTCCGCCGATTGAACGAAGAGTGTCCAGAAGCGCAGGCCCACTAGCCTAGCTCTCGCGAGCTCGGCGAGCGGCCTGGGAAAACTGTGCTGCTGGTGTACTTGCCTTAAAGCCCTGAGGAGGCACCTCCGAGGCCATGCTGTTGCGACCACCCCACCCGGGAGGCCGGTGGGCTGCTGTCTTGTCCAGAGCAAACCAACGAGGGAAATGAAGAAAGGTGTGAGGGATCCAAGGTCCAATGGAAGAAGTCAGCAGGGGAATGGAAGTAGGCGAGGGCCGCTTTGGCTCTCAACCGCACTGGGCTGCCGCGCATCTGCAAATCCTACGGTGTCAAATCTCTTGATACCTCACCTCCTACCTCACAAGCCGTGCCACTCAAGCCTCATTGCATCAGCCCGTGCCTACATGAACGAGCCTGGTTGGGCAGGATTTGTTACAAAGGCACGAGACAGGGAAGATGAGGAGGCACCCACCATGCATGCAGGGATACGGGATGACGTGGCACATTGTGATGGCTGCCGCTACGGGGAGCGGAATCTTGGCAAACGGCCCACAGCCTGGTGCTGGCTACTGAGCTCAGTACTGAGCTCAGAGGCTGACTACTGAGTCAGAGGCGGGGCCGTCGTGCGGCAGGTGAGCTGGTGCCTGGTGAGGCCATGTGAGGCATGCCTGTGCTGTGGAATGCTGGGCTGACCTGCACCAGAACACGCTACCTTACTGCCATGCACGCTGGCCACGGCAAGACCCTGCCTACAGGCAGCGGACATGGCCGCAGCCGTTCTCAGCGCTGCCCACAGCCTGACAGCCGAGGGCACCAAGGAAATGGCGGCCTGGGGGGGCAGCAGCGCAGCGCCACATCTGCTGGGAGCAGTTGTGGCGACGGCGGTTGGAGCGGTGACCTGGCAAGCACTGCCTCTGCTGTGCGGGCAGCGCTGGCGGCAACCAGTGTCGCACTTGAGCGCCGCGCTCGGCGCGAGGTGCCAAGCACGGCAGGTGATGGTGATTGCTGGCATGCCAGCAGCTGCAGCAGGCAGCGGCAGCACTGGAGGCAGCCCGCGTGGCAGGCGTCCGCAGCTGCGCCTACCTGTGTCACACCAACCTGGGCGCTGGCAGCAGCCCGGCATCCAGGAAGGGAGGGGCCAACAGACGGTGCGGTGGGTGCCGCTCGGTGTGGCACTGCTCTGGTGCCGACCCGCGGGCGGGGCATCGGCGTGCGTGCAAGCAGCTAGCCGCGGAGCGGCAGCTGGAGCAGGTGCTGCGGGACGGTGAGGGCAGGGACTGTGAATCGAGGGGGCGCTGCCCTGGGTTTTGCTTGCCACGTGTCCCGCTGCCTCTTCTCCCGGCCTGCTTGTCCCTCCTCTCTTCGTAGGTACAACACCATAAGGGAGATGAGCAGGCGCCCAGCAGCAAAGCACACAGCGTAGGGCAAGCTGGCAGGCAGGCAAGGGCTTTGGTGTTTCCTGTGTGGAGGGGTGGTGTTGAATAACACCAGTGGGGTTTGAGTGTGAGGAGGGTGCCGGGCGCTTAGGCCTCGGCCTTCTTGCCGGTCTTCTTGGGCAGCAGCACGGAGTGGATGTTGGGCAGCACGCCGCCCTCGGCGATGGTCACGCCCGCCAGCAGCTTGGACAGCTCCTCATCGTTGCGCACCGCCAGCTGGATGTGGCGGGGGATGATGCGGGTCTTCTTGTTGTCGCGGGCGGCGTTGCCTGCCAGCTCCAGCACCTCGGCGGCCAGGTACTCCAGCACCGCCGCCAGGTAGACGGGCGCGCCGGCACCGATGCGCTCAGCGTAGCGGCCCTTCTTCAGGTAGCGGGCGATGCGGCCCACGGGGAACTGCAGCCCCGCCTTGGAGGACTTGCTCACGGCCTTCTTGCCGGCGGTCTTGCCCTTGCCACGGCCAGACATGGTTGCTGGGTTGGGGTTGGTGGGGGGAGGAGAGAGGGGTGATGGGAGGGTTGGAGTGCCGAATGCAGGCGCTTCCGGCGGCTTTTGTAAGCGGGAGGGAGCGGAGAGGCCCGCTGGCAGGCGGCGACAGCCTGGGCCAGCCAGGGACGCCAGCTGGGCGGCTCCCAGATGGGTGAGCGCCGACACCCATCCGGGCCCCCTGCATTGCCTGCCTCTCCTTGGCCAGCTGCCGCCGCTCCTCCCGCCGCTTGCCAGTGGCTACAAGAGCGGCAGGGCCCTCAGTTCTCGCCACTCTTCACTCGAACTCCCTCCCACCCACCCCACAACTACCACCCAGCAGCCATGGCTCCCCCCGCCAAGAAGGCCGCCCCTGCCAAGAAGGAGGCCAAGCCCGCCGCCGCCAAGGGCGAGAAGAAGAAGGCCAAGAAGACCAAGGGCACCGAGAGCTACAAGCTCTACATCTTCAAGGTGCTCAAGCAGGTGCACCCCGACACTGGCATCTCCTCCAAGTCCATGGCCATCCTCAACTCGTTCATCGTGGACCAGTTTGAGAAGATCGCCGCCGCCGCCGCCCAGCTGAGCCGCGTGAACAAGAAGCCCACCCTGACCTCCCGCGAGATCCAGACCGCCGTGCGCCTGGTGCTGCCCGGCGAGCTGGCCAAGCACGCCGTGAGCGAGGGCACCAAGGCCGTCACCAAGTTCACCTCCGCGTGAGCGGTGCAACCGCATCCCCGCCCATCAACGCCCCCACAAACACAACTGGTGTTGTTCAACACCACCCTCTCTCTAGGGAATACTCCACACTCTGCCTGCCCTGCTGGCGTCGCATGCGCCTGCCATGGTGCCTGCCTTGCGGTGTTGTTGCTCTTGCCTCTGGGTGCCTGCTGGGCCTCCCTCCCTTTCTGCCGTGTGGTGTGGCCTGGCCACCTTATGCTTGCTCACTCCCGTCTGCTTCTGCCTTCGTGCATGATTGCACCGACTGGACGGAGAGTGGCAGCGGGGTGGGCAAGGCGCTGGGTGGCAGGCAGCAGCAGCAAGGGACGACAAGAGCGGCTGCAGGCTGAGTGGGGCATCAGCAGGACATCCCCGTAGTTATCACATCAAGAGCTTTGCAGCACAGCGGCATTGAGCTGGCTGGAGGCAGGCATGGGCTGGCTCCTGCACAACCGCTGTCAGTGCGACCTTCTCTGCATCTCGGATGCTGCTGCGCTAGCATGTTCGGTGGGCAGGCCCTGGTGCCCTGTCAGCAGGCGCCCTTTTGGGCCAGAGACACTCACATTGCCTCTCTGGCTCGATACAGGCGTTGGCCACTGACCCACCAAAAGCTCCTGGTTGCTCTCAGGCCTTTAGAGCGCCAGGACTGCAAGCGGTGAGCATGATGGTGTGCAGCGCCAGCACAGCGCACCCGTTGCATGCCGATGGCAGCGGTGCCGTCTAGAGTGCCTGGGGCCGGAGAAAGTCTCCAAATCGTAGCCTGGACGTGACTTCGCCCTGATCTGGCTTTTGCTGCCTCAGAAGTTGGCATTGGTGCACGGCACAGCAGCAGGCAAAGCGGGGCGGCCGACGCATGGCGGACGGGGGCGCCGCCGCTGCGGCGGCGTGCCCAGCACGGTAGCTTGCTCACTCGTCTGCCGTGCGTCTCGGAGCCGCTGCCCTCTTTCTTTCGGCACGTGGTACCTGCACAGCCTCTACCTCGCCCGCCTCGCCCTCCCACACCACCTCCCATGCCGGCCGCCCCGTCGTTCGCCAGCCTGCCGGACGAAGTTCTTGTCTCCATCCTGGCCCATCTGGGCCTGCAGGAGCGGTGAGCGCGGAGGCTGCAGACGCTGCCTGGTGCTGGCACCACCAGGCTGCCGCTGCCGCCGCTGCTGGTTTGGGCGTCGTGGGCAGTGGCGGCTCTTGTGCCCTCACCATGCGCTCGTCTCCCATTCCCCTTTCAGGCACCGGTCGGCTGTGTTGGTTTGCCGCCGCTGGCAGCAGCTGGCAAGCTCCACGCCGCAGCTGTTGCGGGTGGTCTGCGCTATACACAAGGGCGGCAATGCGCGCGCTGCGGCCAGGCTGGCTTCGTTTACCACCTGGTTGCTGGCGCGTGCGGCACCGCACCTGCAGCAGCTCAGCCTCGAGGTGGAGCCTGCAGACGAGTTTGCCCCTCCTGGCACGTCCGAGCAGCTGACAGCAGCCCTGACAGCGGCGCTGGCAGGGAGCGGCATGGCGGGCGCGCTGGCGGCGCTGCGAGTGGAGGCCTGCACCGTCGGCCCCTTTGTCTGGGCAAGCGGCCTGCGCAGCCTGCGGCGCCTCGTCCTGGTCTCACCCACACAGCATAGTCTGCACTGGGACGCCCCAGCGCTTGCACTGCCGCTCCTGGAGGAACTCGTGCTGTCGGGAGACCCGCTGGAGGTGCCGCCCTCTGGCCGCCTGCCGCCGTCGCTCACCAAGCTGCACCTGCTCTTCCTTGATGGCATCGAGGCGCTGCCGCACCAGGTAGGCCAAGCGCTCCAGAGCAGACAGCTGGAACGCGTCGGGGGATGAGCGACATCTGCACGCCCAGCTTTGGGGGGGTGTTTCGCTGGCACAGGGGTGCCGCGTGCGCCCCGCTGGCGTGACCGCTCGCTCCCCTGCGCTCGGCGTCAACCACTTTGCTGTCGCTGTTCCTCTGGACGGTGCAGGTCAGTGCACTCACGCGGCTGCGCAACCTGGGCCTGCAATCTGCCAGCTGCACCAGCGGCGGTTACTTCGCGCTCGCACGGCTGCCCAGCCTGCGTCGCCTGGAGATGCAGGATTGCCACCACTGGCCCGCCTGCCTCAGCCAGCTCACCGGCTTGGAAGCGCTGGTGCTGGACGACCGCCACGGGGACCTACGGTTTGAAGAGGAGGGGCAGGAGGGTGTGCAGGCAGTGACTGCAGTGACTGCTGCTCTCCCACTGCTCACCCGGCTCACACTCCTGGTCCTCGATTCTGCGCCAGGCATGCCAGCACCGCCGCTGGAGTTGGCCAGCCTCACCGCCCTGCACTCCTTTGTCTGGTTGGGCCAGCACGGCTGCCCGCTGCCCCCTGGCTCCTGGCTGTCCAGCCTTCGACGGTTCGCCGCGATGGCAGATACAGTCACAGCCAGTGCTGCCATGCTTGCCTCCGCCCCTCACATCGATGTCGTGGGTGTGTCGTGCCACAGCCAGCACTTTGCTGGGCTGAGCCGCATTCTGAGCGCAGCGCTGCGGGCACCCGCACTGCATCAGCTGGTGGTGTGGGCACTCGCTGACGCATGGAGCAACGGCGGCGTGCAGACACTTTTAGATGCGCAGCGGGCGCACCCTGCCGTTCGCATTGAAAGTCACGTGTCCTTTTGGGACTGGGACCCGTTTCTGGCTTCCTGCGGCTACGACCCGGCTGCATCGACTTCTCTGGATGATTTCCTGGCTGGCAGTGTCTGACTCCTTTTTGTACTTTTGTATGGCATTCTATCTTACTCTCCTGGCCAGCAAACACAGCCGCCCTTCGGTGTAATATCAATCATACACGTGTGCTCGAGGCGATGGGGGCAGGCTGTGCCGGCATCGAAAGGGCCAGAGGTGCTGCTCAGGCGGTGCTTCCCACCCGCTGCCTCGTGCACAGCGTGCACAGGAGCGAGCAAGCTGCCACAGCATTGGCTGGGAAGCAGGGGTGGCTGCGGTGGCTGCCCAATTTGGCAGAGCAGGCAGAGGCAAGAGCGCCACGAGGCAGGGCAGGAACACAGCACTGGCACGGGGCAGAGCCAGACAGGCGGGGCACACATATTGAGGGACGGCACGCACCGCACAGGCAGGTCGAGTGTGCAGGGCTCGGATGTGGGTCTAGGACACGAGACGCCAGCAGGAGCGCGGCGCCAGCAGGCAAGGAAGGAAAGGCAGTAAGCGGGGGGAGCTGACGCTGGCGTGCAGCCGCCAGCTGGTCGACTGGCCCAAGCTACGCAGCCAGGTGAAGCACCGACTTCTGCTTCCACGCACAGCCGCCCGTCAGAGGCACCACCTTCATAACTTCTGAAAGGCAGCAGCAGCAGCTGTGCATAAGACTGTACGCAGCGGGGAGGGGCCCAGCAGCGCAGGTTGTTGGGGAAGCTGAGCAGGCACAGCGCTCGGGACAGGGAGGCAACGATGGACCAACGGCACCACAGCACGAGCGGGGCAGAGAGGCTGCCAACGCGGCAGCAGCACTGGGCGTAGCAAAGGGGAGAGCATGCCAGCAAGGCAGTGGGCCACCGTGCGGAAGGGCAGCAAGGGAGGGTGCAGGCAGGCGGGCAGGGCACACAGCAGCAGATCCCGCAGCAGCGTACAAAAGGGCAAGCGTACATGCGGCAGCGCACTCCATGCAATGCACATCCATGCGGCCACTACCCTTACCACAGCGGGACAGCAGCAGACGGGCGGCACACCGTCCCTTCACCGAACATGCCGGAAGGCTGCAAGGCAGCAAGCAAGCACGCAAACACAGCTCGTGTTCTTTTTCCAAGGGAAGGGGTGGTGTTGAATAACACCAGTGGGGTTTTGTGTTGTTGTGTGGGAGGCCGAGGGCCCAGCACGCTTACGCGCGCTCGCCACGGATGCGGCGCGCCAGCTGGATGTCCTTGGGCATGATGGTGACGCGCTTGGCGTGGATGGCGCACAGGTTGGTGTCCTCGAACAGGCCCACCAGGTAGGCCTCGGCGGCCTCCTGCAGCGCCAGCACGGCGCTGGACTGGAAGCGCAGGTCGGTCTTGAAGTCCTGGGCAATCTCACGCACCAGGCGCTGGAAAGGCAGCTTGCGGATCAGCAGCTCCGTGGACTTCTGGTACTTGCGGATCTCGCGCAGCGCCACGGTACCGGGCCTGTAGCGGTGGGGCTTCTTCACGCCGCCGGTGGCGGGGGCCGACTTGCGGGCGGCCTTGGTGGCCAGCTGCTTGCGGGGCGCCTTGCCGCCGGTGGACTTGCGGGCAGTCTGCTTGGTGCGGGCCATGGTGCCGGGCTTGGGGGTGGGGAGGGTATGGTGAGTGAGTTGAGGGGTGATGTCGGCGGCAACGGCGGTCCTCTTGTAGGCTGCCGGCCTGTCTGGCTGCCTGCCGGCAGGTTGTGCTTTGCGATCACTGTCTGTGCTTCGCTGCGCAGCCTGCGACAGCCGAGGAAGCACGCTGCTGAGCGCGCCCACCCATCCGGGTCCCCGCCTGTCGCCGGCTGTCGGCGGCTGCCACTGGTGCTGTGCTTCCAGGAGGGCGCAATTGATATGCATGAGCGGTGCCCCAGATGGGTGGGCGCGCTTACTGCCCTGTTTACGGCACTCCGTCCATCTCCGCTCCCTGCCGCCGCCCTCCCAGCACCATAAAGCCTGCCCTCTGCACCTGCTTCCTCATTCTCACACCCCACCCCACCACCAACCCCTCAACCAAAACCAACCATGTCTGGACGCGGCAAGGGCGGCAAGGGCCTGGGCAAGGGCGGCGCCAAGCGCCACCGCAAGGTGCTGCGCGACAACATCCAGGGCATCACCAAGCCCGCCATCCGCCGCCTGGCCCGCCGTGGCGGCGTCAAGCGCATCAGCGGCCTGATCTACGAGGAGACCCGCGGCGTGCTCAAGGTGTTCCTTGAGAACGTGGTGCGTGACGCCGTCACCTACACCGAGCACGCCCGCCGCAAGACCGTGACCGCCTTTGACGTGGTCTACGCGCTCAAGCGCCAGGGCCGCACCCTGTACGGCTTCGGCGCGTAAATCGACAGTGGTCTGGCAACCAGCCTCCCTCCACACAAACACTGGTGTTATTCAACACCACCCCTCCATTGGAAAATCAAAACAGCTTACGCTAGCCTGTATCATCACCCGTTTGCCTGCCGGTTTGCTGCTGCTTCTGTTCTGTTGGTCGTGCTGTGTTAGGCTTGCAAGGGCAGCGCTGTGTATACTAGGTTGGATGCTTGTTTACGGCTCCCTTGTTATGGCTGTCCCTCCTCCTCACCTGGCTGGCCCGGCCCGTCGCCCGTGCACGCAGGTGGGCTGCTGTGCTGTGCATGCTTTGGATCTTGGCAGCTGCTGCTGACTTAATCCCCTACTGCCTTAGTCCAGCTCAGGACTTGGGTTTCAGCATGGCATTCTCATGCAAGGAGAAGCTGGGGGTGACGAGCACATCAGAGAGGGTTGCATTCCCCTACGGCGGAGAGCACCATGCCGCCCCCGCTTGACATCAGAGCCTGCTGCGCTGTGCGCCGCCCAGCAGCAGCGCCACGCTCTCCTCGAACACCGCCGTGTGCCTGTCCACGTCAGCGGCGGTTGTGGCGGGGCACATGAGGGCCTGCGGAGCAGCGGCAGGGGAGGAGGGAGGTGGGCGGGCACGATGCCCTGTAAGCGTGGCGCCGTTGCTGGGCGGCACCAACCTGCTGCTGCTGCTGCTGCTGCTGCTGGGCCACATTCAACATGGTACGCCAGGAGATTACGGGAAGGCAAGATGCACTGAGGATGGCAGGTCTCTGGGCCTCTGGCCGCCAGCAAATCGCGCAGCGGCAGCCGGACGGGGGTTGCTGCACCCCACACCTCCCCCTTTGCACACACGAAGCACTCGCCATGTTGTGGAAGGGTGTGAGGTAGATGCCTCTGTTGAGGGCAGCCAGGTGCATGAAGTAGTCTAGCCGCTCGTTGGAGGCAGCCGCGGCCTGGCCGCCGTTGCGCGGCGCCACTGCGGCTGGCCTGCATGCGAGGGGACAGGTGCAATTGACTGTGAACCAGTGTGGCCCGTCGCCGAGCTGAGCACCGCTGGCAGCAGCGGGGCCATCCCACCACCACCGCACATGGAACAACCTTGAGAAGGCCACAGCACGTCACAACCCAGCCTCCTGCCAACCCACACATCAACCATGCATGCATGGCAGAGCAACCCACCAAGAGTGCAGCACCCCAGCACCCACCAGTACTCCACACGGCAGCCCAGGCGCTTGACGGTCCACGGCAGGCGGTGCCGGGCGATGGCTGCCGACACGCCCGCCTCAAAACGCTGCGCCAGCAAGATCATGCGGCTGTCACGGGTGGGGAGGGTTTGGCGGGTTGAGGGGTGGGTTGAGAGGCGAGCTGGCTTGGCTCGACTCGGCTGGGCTGCGGGCAGCACATCTGCTCTCCCAGCACAAAGGAGGGAGCTGACAGCATTCAACCACCTCCTGCCTCCTGCACCGCTGCAACCCATGCACCCTCTGCTCACTCCTGCGCCCCTTCTGTGACACCCATGCCAGGGTGCCAGCGCCGCCGTGCCTGCCACCAGACACCGTAAATGCAGGGAGCGGAGCCGCCGCCCTGCACCCAGCCCCTGGTTGGTCACCCATCCCATCCCCCTCCGCCCCTCCTCACTCGTACGCCTCTTGCGTAAGCACCTCCTCCAGCGTGGCACGCAGCGCCGCCAGGCTCAGCGCGTTGCCCGCCAGCGTGCCCCCCACGCCGCCCGTGTCCGACAGGTCCGGCCGGATGGCGCTGCCCAGCCGGGCGGCCAGCTCAGCTGTGAAGCCGTACACCGCCACGGGGATGCCGCCTGGGCGGGCGGGGACAGGGAGGGAGGGAGGGAGGGAGGCATGGGGAGCGGGGGTTGGGCTGTGTGGTGCTGGTGTGTCAGCCTGACAGGCACGCGGGCACAGCCAAGCAGGCTGGCTTGGCACTGGGGGTGACCAAACGGTGCGCGGCATGCCTGGCCCTGCTCACGTCAAGAGAACACCTCCCTATGCTCACGCCACGGGCCACCCTCTCAAGCAGCGCTGCAGCCAGAGAAGCCTCTCCCTACAAACTCAATCCCCGCCCAGCCAGCCACCTGCGATGGGCTTCCCCAGCACAAATATGTCGGGCCGCACGCCCTCGGCGCGCGCCATGCCGCCTGGGCCGGCGCAGATTGTGTGCGTCTCGTCAATGAGCAGCAGCGTGCCCGTGCTGTTTGGGGGGGCAGGCATGGCACGCAGCGGGAAAGGATGGGTGAAGGCGGGAGGGCAGGAGGAGGGCACGGTACACGGGAGGGCAGGGGGGCGGGAGGGCTGGAGTGCGCCTTGCCGCCCAGCACTGCGCGGCACCAGCTGGCATACACCTGGTGCCACCACTGCCACTGCCCAGTCTCGCTGTGCAACCCACCGCGTGCAGGCGTTGCGCAGAGCTGCCAGGAAGCCGGGCTCGGGGAGGATGATGCCTGCGCGCGTTATTCGAGGGGGTGCCAAGAGGGGAGGGCGTCTGCAGAGGTGCGCTGGCCGCCGCACAGTTGGTCTGGTGGTACCAAAGGAGCGCCGTGCCATGTGGACAGAATTGCAGGACGTGCGCCTAACCGCAGGCTCCCACTCACCCACCCACCAATGTTTGTCATGGCCGGCTCGGCCAGCGCGCAGGCCACATCCCCCGGCGCTAGCGCCGCTTCCAGTGCTGCAACGTCGTTCCATTCCACGACCTGCAAGGGGGGGAGAGGGGGGTGCGGGGCGAGGACAGGAGGGAGAGAGGAAACAGGTGAGGGCAAGACTGGCATCACAGGGACAGGGGAAAGGAGAGAGACGAGGGTGAGAGGAACGGAGAGGCGAGAGAGCACAGCCACCGCAAGAGCTCCCAGGGCATTCCTCTTCAACACCCGAGGGCAAGTGGAAGGGTGGGAGACGAGGCAGAGGGGGCCCCTACACTGCATGCTTATACTATACTAGTAAAAGTATAAGTATGCTAGTAGCAAGCCCAAGTGCCTGTGAGCGAGCACACGCTGCGCAGCAGCAGCAACAGCAGCGGCAGCAACAGCAGCGGCAGCAGTAGGCAGTGATGTACAGTAAAGGAAGGCAGTGCTGCGGCCACCTTGGTTGTCAGGGAGGGGTCCACAGGTGGCCCCAGGTTGCCGGGCCGTGCCTGCACCTGACCATCAGGCCTGCAGTAAGCACAGATCGCACACGAGGCCAAAAAGAGGGTAAGGGCCGCACAGCGCTCCATGCCCGCCCCTGCATGGCAACTAAAATCAAGCGAAAACCCTGGGCCCCAGCCCAAACACCTATATGCAGCACTGCACGTGCCCGCCCGCACCCACCCTAGCGTGGCAAACGTCTCATCCACGGTCCCATGGTAGCACCAGTTGAACACCAGGATCTTGCTGCGCCCGGTGGCCAGCCTGGCACGTCGTTGCAGGGGAAGTGGCACACATGGAAGCTGTGAGGCCGTGCTTCCCAGTGAAGATCCGCTGGGGGGGCATTGGTGAGGGCTGAGGCAGGGCACGGGGCGCAGCAGCGGTGCCCCAACGCCACTGCGCCCACGCCCCCCAGCGGCGCCCCACCCAACCAGCGCATGCTCGCCCCACTACACCCCCCCTCTCCCTGAATCCTAATCTCCCACCCTTTGTTCGCCCGCTCGCACCTGGCCAGGCGGATTGAGAAGCGGTTTGCATCCGTGGCGGTGAGGGCCAGCTGCCAGTACGGCAGGCCGAAGCGGCTCTGCAGCAGGCGTGCCACTGGCACCGCATCCTCTGAAGGCAGCATGAAGGTGAGCCCCTTGCAGGCGCGCTGCTGGATGGCCGCCACTGTGGGCGCTGGTGAGTGGCCTGGCAGGAGGGGGCAGGGCAGGGCAGGAGGGTGTGTTGGTAAGCAGGGTGTGGTAAGCAGGGTGTGGTAAGCACCGCATGGAGTCGCGCTGAGGGCATGCCCGAGAATTCCCAAGTGGAGGCTGTGCATTTGTTTCTAAACTAGTTGATCCTACCACACCACGCCCGCAACGGCCCCCAGCCCCAGCCGCAGCACACCTGCCGTGGCGTCGATGCCTGTCAATCCCAATTTATCTCAGAGGTCAACATTTTTTTGCGCACACTCAGCCCTGCGTGGCTACACCCCCTGTTTCCAGCGCTTGTGGCGCACCTGCCATGGCCCCGGTGTCTCCCAGGCAGAAGTCAATGTACTGCCGCCCGTCGGCACACGTGAAACGAGCGCCCTGCCCTTCTACCACCGTCAGCGGGAAGCGGCCGGCGCTGCAGCAGGAGCAAGGTTGGAGGATGAAGGGGCGCCACACAGAAGTGTACGGGGTGGCGGGCCACACAGAAGTGTACGGGGTGGCGGTAAGAGGTGTTCGCGCAGAGACCTGACAGCTGGCTAAAAGGCGGGAAAGCTTGTGCAGGCGGCAGCAGGGCGGCGGCGGCAGGGGCGACGGCGCAGGGAGCGGGAGGAGCGTCTCGTGCGCGCCCGTCCACGCCATTGGAGCCAGATCCATCAGAGGAGCACCTGCACGCTGCTAGGGCGCCCTCAGGCGCGCGACGAAAGCAGGGGCAACAGGGGCAACCCTCCCAAAAGCCCTAGCTCGCCCAGCGCACCTGCGGACCTGCCATGGCATCACAACGCCCCCCAATAGTCCATCTTTGGCCTGGCGAGCTAGCTGGCGGCTGCGGGGGTGCGTGCAAGCGAACTCTGCGTCTTCCTCGCGAATCAGCGCCTCCAGGCGCGCCTCATCCACGCCGGCGGCAGCCATGGCTTTAATTTGATGTCCGCACACCGGAAATCTGCAACCCGGCACGCGCCTATGCCTAGGGTTCTGTCAGCAGCGGCCGCAGCGGGACGCCGCGGCTCTGCTAGGCGGCGCCAGCATAGCACGCAAGCTTCTCCCATGCAAGCCCAGCTGCCGTTGCAACATTTGCGAGGTGGGTTGCACACGTGCGTTATTTCCTGTACGCTTGAGCGAGCTCAGCCCACCGCCAACTGCTCAGCCCGCACCACCAGCGCCTCCTGCGCTCGCCTGCCGGACGACCGCTGCATGCTCTCGGCCGCAGCGGCCACCACGCCCAAGCCTGCAACCTGCACACTCCACGTGCCTCGCTATATGGATGTACTCACGCAGGCAAGGTGCAGAACCGCCCCCTGACGTGTGATGGTGGGCTCGGCTGCCGATCCATGCAGGACTTTGGAAGGCGGCGTGCCTTGCGCATGCCTGCCTCTTCACCAACTCTGCCACCCACCAATGAAGATTCTTGCATACTGCCTGCGCCCTTCCCCGTCCACGGGCGGCGGGCGCTGCCTGCTGCGCTGGGCCACCCCTGCCCAGGCTCGCCAGCTGGCGGGTGCATCTGCCGCCAGAGGATGCCCGCCTGTTGTACACTGCCCGCCCCCATGACCTAGTAGTCAGGTACAGCACAACATGCACGCCGCCCTGCCTGATTCACTGGTGCATCTCTGACCGCCAATACCCTGGGCGAGCAGCACAATTGTTATACTTCAAATGTCTTGCTTAGCCATTTCGCTTTGCTGCACTGCCGATGTGCCTCCCCGTCTTCTTGTTGCGCTTGCCCTGCGTAAAGAACCCCAGGCATCATATATGTAGGCTAAGCACAAGTGACTAGCAGGACGCAGTAAACAGGCAGTCTAATATGCGTTGCAGAGGTGCAGAGTTGGCAGAGAGCACGCAGCCACAACGGCCGCGGCGGCCGCGGCGGCCATGCTTTCCACCCTCACTCCGCCAGGCACGTGCCCCACCCACCTTGCTTACATTAGGCATCACTCTTGGGCCCCCATTGGAATTCACCCAGTGATCCGCAGTGGCGCAGGCCTTGTCCATCGGTGCGCTATACGAGGGAGAGGCAACTTCTCGCGTGCCCAGCCCACCCGAGAGCACCTGGAGCACTGCCTGGCCCTCCACAGCCTGCCCCAGCCCCTTCTCCCCCCTGCAGCTGCCCCCTGCCCATCATGCGCTCTATGCTGGAGTGCGTGTCGGCGCTGGGTGCAACCATGCGCGCGCCCACGACCGCGAGGAGGCAGATGGGGGAGCACAACCTGCTGGTCATGCAGCTCGCCCGCGCGCCCCGCCCGCCGCCCGCCGCCGACGCGCCGGCGCTGCTGAGGTAAGCGTCACAGGGCATGGCGGCGCCAGCGCGGGAGCCCTGAGGGCATGCATGCCAGTGAGGCTAGCTACCTCTTCCTTGTGCAGCTCATGCCAAACGGGGCTCAATTTCTGTGCTCTGTGGGTGCAGGGAGCTCGAGGGTCTGGGGGCACTGCTGGAGCCCCTGGGAGCGGCCACGCGCTCAGCAACCGGCGGCGTGACCGACTTTGCTCCCCTGCTGGGGCAGTCCACCACCGCCCTGTACCTCCTCAGCACGTTCGCTTCCCTGCTGGCGGAGCGCCAGGTGCCAGCAACCGAGGCCGCCCAGGCCAGCCTGGCGCGTGGCACGGCGGCCGTGCTGGACGCGGCTGCCGCCGCCTTTGAGGCAGCGCGCGCAGGGGGGGGTGGCCGTGAGGCGGGCGTGGATGTGGAGCTCCAGCTGCGCAGGGTGAGGGACATTGCTGTCTCAACGGCACGGGTCGGCCTGGACGCCGCAGCGCTGCTGGCCGAGCAGGCGCTCAACGGCACCACGGGCCTGCGCTGGCTGCGCGCCGCCCTGGGGTGCCTGCGGGCGGGTGCACCCCTGCCCACAGGTGCGTAATACTTTGCCCCACCCCCGCACCCGCCTCGACCCCTTGCATCGCCAATTGGTGTCCGATTAGGTGGCGTCATGTCATGGTTGAGTGGCTGGCAGCCACTCTCTGGCGGATGTTACTCTTGCTGTTTTTTGCACACTGACGCCCCGGGCTGTGGCATACTCCCCTTCACGCACGGCAGACGCCTCTGAGGCCCTGGAGCAGCTGCTGGCGGCGCCCTCCCTCTCTGAGCTGAGCGATGCCGTGTGGAATGACGAGCAGCTGGCCGCACAGCTGTCCTGGCTGGAGTAGAATGTTAGCGGGTGGGCCGGGTGAGTAGGCGGGATGCCCGACGAGCGGGTGGCACCGAGGCTTGCTGCCATGTCTGGTGTGTGTTGTCAGTCAATTGTGCGCTACCACGCTGACCAGCACGCGTTGCTTCCTGCAGGCTGGCCCACCTGCGCAAGGGAGTGGTGTGCCTGGCTCGCATGCGGCACACGGCTGGCGCCACCGTGCCCGGGCAGCAGCAGCCATGTTACAGATGATGTTGTGCTCGTGCCTGGCAAGAATGTACTTGCACGCGAATGCCGTGTCATGCTTGTGCACCCTTTCCTTTCAAACAGACCTGCCACCTGTGCATGCTCTACCCTGAAGCTCCCTGCGTCACCATCAGCTCACAAGAGGCTGTGCTTGCAAAAGCAGTGAGAGAGGCAAGAGTGCAAGACAGAGGCAGAAGGGACACGGTGCATCAGTGAGTGCAACCCACACTTGCTGCCCTCACAGTTGTCTCCTGCACCTGCCATCCAAGTCATCCAGGAGGCACAGCGGCACGCTGGGCTGGGCGAGGCAGCTGAAAAGGGCACCGGCCCGTTGCAGCCCGGGCCTATCAGCAACGTGGATTGGTGTGTGCACTGCATGCACGTGTGCCACGCCACGCCCTGCCATGTCATGCATGCGGTGCATGCTGGGGGACAATGGCAGGGCACTGCGCGAGGTGTGAGCTGGCAGCAAAGCCTATACCGGCAGGGCAAGCATTTCTGCGGGGCGGCAGCCGGGGTTGCGGAAGGCGGAGGGAAGCAAACAGGTGTGCTGGCCCCGTGCTGCGCTGCTCTCCAGGAGGAGACCGCAGGGAATGGCTGCACTGAATGACTCGCTCGGAGCGAGAGCTCATGCTGCGTCATGCCCCCCACCAAAGCGGGGCCTGCGCCGGCCTTGCTCAGCGGTCCAGGGCATGCCCTTGTCAGCGCTTCTAGCATGACCAAAGAGCCCTGTGATGCTTACAATTGCCCGGGGCATGCAGCCTTAGGGCTTCAAAGTGCAGGCCAGCTCCCCTCATGCAATGCTGTCAACCCTTGCTGTCGCCTGCGCCTCAGCTGGCGCGGGTGCCAAGTGCCTGCCCGGCTTCAGCCCATCCGCCGCTTGCCCAGCAGCTCCACCTGTGGAGGGAGGGGGCAGTGTTCAAATTGTGAAGCTTGTGAAGCTCCTGAAGCTCCTGAAGCTTCTGAAACCGACGTGGCGGCTGCTTTGCGGTCCTTCTCTCGTGTGCTGGTCCATGCTGCGGCTGTGTGCCGCCCACTGCTGCTCATAATTGTTTTGACATGGGCGCCCACATCGTCAACCCCCCCAAAGACTTACCACAAAGTCTAGGGAAGCGTTTCCAGGGATGACGCCGCCCGCGCCGCGCGCGCCTGGACAGCAGGGGAGGTCAGGAGCAAATTTGTGGGTGGAGTTTTGCACAAACACCACGTATTGCAGAGTAAACTGCCCAGAAAACAGAAGGGCAGCGGCTGCTGAGCTGCCATCCTTTACTAAAGCGCCGCCAGTCACCCAGCGTGCCAGCTCAGCTGCCAGCTCAGCTGCCCTGCCACTCACCGTACCCAAGCTCGGCCGGGATGATCAGCCGCCTGCGTGGGAGAGACATAGGGATGTCGTCCGTGTCTGTTGGTCACGACCTGTGCTGTGCAGCGTGCAAGCGAGCGGTACGCAGGAGAGGGGCAGGCAGGCGGCAGGCGCACGAGGCGGACGGAACGTGCCCATAGACGCACGATGCGGCTCTGCAACGTGCCCATAGACACACGATGCGGCTCTGCAATGTGCCCATAGACGCACAATGCGGCTCTGCAACGTGCCCATAGACGCATGATGCCGCTCTGCAACGTGCCCATAGACGCCCAGCCCTACCTCTTGCCCCCCTCCTTCATGGGAGGCACGTCCTCGCTCCCCAGGATGCCCTGGTCCCAGCCCTGCAGGCACAGGCAGGTGAGGCAGGTCGGGCAGTTGGTGTGGGCAGGCAGGTGGAGCTTGGCTAGGCAGCAAGTGGTGACAGCTGGGCCACTCTGCATGCGGCGCACTGTTCACAACTGCGCTCTTCTCGCGCAAGCACCTGCACCCTGCACGGCCGACGGCGGCCCAGCAGCGCCATTGCCATGGCCACAGCTGCAGGGAAAGCTTGCACAGCAGGGCACCTATACCAGCGCTGCTACAGAAGCATAACATGCTCAACCTCATGCCTGATATGTGCACACTTTGATGACCTGCCCACACCCAGCCCGACATGCCTGCCCAGCATGCGCACAAGGGCATGCTGACCACAGCGTGCCCACCTTGATGACCTGTCCCACGCCAACCTTGAACTCCAGCGGGCGCCGGCGCTCGTAGCTGCTGTCAAAGATGGCGCCGTTGGAGGCCAGCCGGCCGGTGTAGTGTGCACGAATCATTGCTCCTGCAAGGCAGGGAGGGCGCAGGAGATGGGCATTGGCAGGGTTGGTGCCGTGGGTGGCCAGCCGGCTCGTGCAGCGTGCGCGCGTCATTGCGCCTGCACCAGCATAAAGTGTTTCACCATCAGGCTGGCAAGGTGGAGGTGAGCTGGCCGGTGTGCTGCGTGCGCTCGTCGTGCCCCATGGGGCAGGGACGAAGGGCAGTATCGCCAGCAAGGCGGACAGGGCAGGCAGCTGACACTTGCCCTGCGCCGGCTCCAGCGCCCCCTTCACAATCCTTACCAACCGTGGAGCCATCACACCCCCCTTACCTGCCGCAGGTGAGTCACCAGACCCCTCCACCAGGTCACACCACTGCAGCCCGTTGCTGGCAGTGGTGAAGGTGCACTCCTCCGCCGCTGCCGCAGCCGGCTGCACCTGCTGCACAGCAGCGCCCGCCAGCGCTGCGCTCACGCCCAACAGCAGGGAGCGGCGGTCCAGGCCGCCCTGCTCCTGCGGCTGCGGCTGCTGGCCCTGAGGGCGCGGCGCAGCGGAGCAGACGGCGGCGGCGGAGCGCGGGCGGTGGGCGCGGGCGGCGGGCGCCGACGCCACGGGCATGGCTACTGCTGCAACCGCCAGGGGGATCGGAGATGTGGCCGTTGATGGATGCAACATCGGTGAGCGACAGCCGAGGAGGAGGCAGGCAACTTGGCCAAGCTTGGCGGCACTCACCTGCGGCCAACATGCGACGATGGCGGGTTCCGACACGCGTGAAAGGGTTCCGATGGCTGTTATGAGACGTGTGGGTGGCGCCAATCGTGCTGCAAGTGCAGCAAAAACCCATCGATGCCACCTCGGCCGACATGAGCGAAAGCCGCAGGAGGTCGTGGACCCTGAGGCTGCTGTGAATCTTTGATTGAGGATTGATCATGCTGGCGCAGAGGGCATTGCTCCGCCCAGTGTGCCTCGCCTCGCCTGCAAGGGTTGTGCAGCACTGGCCCCAAGCCACCCGCGATCTCGGCCTCACATCCAGCCCCCAGGCAGCGAGACCCATTCCCAGGCGCAGCGCCAAGGCCGCCCGCATGGTTGCCACTCCTGCCGCCGCTGGCGGCGGCGCCAGTGGCCTGCCTGCCGCCGCCGACTTCCCCACTCTGGTGTCTGCCGAGTGGCTGCAGCAGCACATGGGCGACCCACATCTGAAGGTGCTCAACGCCACATGGTGAGCACCGGTTGCATTGCACCATCCCAGTGGGATAGCTCATCAACGGCTGCTTGCTGGTACAGCATGGGCGCACAGGCCCACACGTTTGAGGAGCACTCAGGCTGCAACCGATGGGCCCTGCCGTCCATGTTGCCAGCTCCCTTTGACCGATCCATTCTCCTGATGCTTGGCATTTGCTCGGAGGCGCAGGTACCTGCCCAATGCGGGGAAGGACGCGGTAGCCGAGCACCGCGCCGAGCGCATCCCTGGCGCCCTCTTCTTTGGTGCGCTGCCTACGCCAGGGCTCGTGGGCTGTGCGAGGGTATAGAGCACTACATACATATATCTATATAGGCCACAGGCAGAGCTGCATCAGTGTGCGCCCCGAGGAGGGAACAGCAGGCGCCGTTGCCTCCGTTCAAGGCCACGGCAGATGCCCGGCCCCTGTCTGCCTATGCCTCCTGCATGTGCCGCTCACGTCCTGGGCCCTCGACTCCCTTCACAAAACCTCCACATCCCACGCCTCGCCTCCCCGCTCCCGCCTTGCCAGATGGGGAGCACATGCCCGGCCCAGCCTGCGACCTGCCCCACGTGCTGCCTCACTCCCTAGCCCTCCCTCCCCTTGGCCCGTGTTGTTCCTCCTGCCCCCTGCCCCTCCCACCACCAGACGTGGAGCGTCCAGCAGGCCCCGCCTCCTCCCCACCCCACATGCGGCCCTCGCCTGAGGACACAGCCAGCAATGCCACCCCTGCACACCCCTTGTTTCTTCTTCTACTTTTCCAAGCATCGCGCATGCCCCCTTGCTCTCCAGACGTGGAGCGCATCGCCGACCCCGCCTCCGACCTGCCCCACATGCTGCCCTCGGAGGCGCAGTTTGCGGCGGCAGCCGACGCCATGGGCATCTCTCCCGACGACGCGCTGGTGGTGTATGACAACGCGGGTGGGTGCCTGCCCGTCTTCTGTGCGTTATGTGTGGGTGGGCGCCTCTGCTGCTCTCAATCCATTCTTGCCTCTCGGCGACGCTGCGGGGTGCACGACAAACACCTGTGGGCGTCTGTGTCTGTGCTCCTGCTGTCATTACGCAGGGCAGTTGTTTACAGGTGGGTGTGGGGACCCCGATGGTGCGCAGTGCATAGGTGGGAGGGGATGGCGGGGTGCGGACGCATGATACTACGAGGTTTGGCGGGGGGCTTGCGCTGGCACACTGACTCGTCTGAACCAAACAAGCCAGCGTGCCTACGCGTCCGCTGCCATTAAGTCACAAAATCCGCACACTCCCTCTTTGCCCGAGCAAACTGCAGGCCTCTTCTCGGCGGCACGTGCCTGGTGGACCTGGCAGGTGTTTGGGCACCCACGGTGCGTCTGTCTCAAGGGGAACGGGTGCAATGGTTGGGGCGCTGCGCCGCCTTCTGATGTCCCTGTAATGGGACGTTGCGCCTCGCTTCGTGTATGCACCTGCATGCTTTGACAACCCCGGCGTGCCTCGCCGGCTTAGCATCGCTGTGCCGCTGCCTCTCAACATGCTCCCCCAACATACTGCCAGGGTGGAGGTGCTGGACGGCTCGCCGGCGTACCACATTCTCCCATGCTGCGCGTTTCGCCAGCTCAGCATGTTTGCACTGCTGTTCGCATTACACGGCCCCCCGCTTCCTTTTCCCTCCTCCTCGCCACTCCGCCAGGGTGGCGGTGCTGGATGGCGGCATGCCCGCCTGGAAGGCGGCGGGCGGTTCAGTGGAGACCACCCCAGTGGATGAAGCAGCGCTGCATGCCCCCGCGGCCGCGCTGCGCAGCCCGCCAGCCAGCACACGGTGCGTGGGCGGGAAACGGGTTGGGTGGGATGGCACCAGGTGGTGCTGAGGGGCCGCCCGCTTGCCAGCCCATTCAGCCGTGTGCTTGCATGCCGCCCTTGCCAAAGCACCCTGACATTTGTCACTCCAGCCAGCCAGCCCAGAACCCTCGCTTTCAGGCATCCTGATATGCCTGCCACTGGATTCGACTACCCCATGCTGGCCCTGTCTCCACCCTGCCTGCCCGCCCGCCTGCCCGTCCGCTCTTAGTGCAGGTACCCCGCGCGCCTGGACCGCGGGCAGGTGCGCAGCTGGCAGGAGATGCTGGAGAATGTGGGGTCCAAGCAAGAGCAGGTGGTGGATGCACGGCCAGAGGCCAGGTGAGGCAGGCGGCTCCTCTGCTGTATGGTGGGATGTGTTCCATTTAGGAGAGAGGCTGGAGATTGTGGGAAGTCCGAGGCAGGGCAGGTGATGGACGTGCGGGCAGAGGCCAGGCGAGGGAGGGCGCTGGGCAGCAGGCCGGTGGGGAGACGGGCAGGCACTCCGGTGGGGAGGGAGGCAGGGAGGGAGGGTGGCGCCTGCCCAACAAGGCTGGCAGCCACGCAGGGGTGTGTGGCGCAGGCAGCATGGGCCACTGCTGGTGCTGGTGGTTGCAGACCCTACCAAAACCACTGCGCAGCCGCTGTCAGACACAGCCTGAATGGTCTGGACGGCGAGGCCTTCTGCCAAGCTGGCCGCCCCTGCCTTGCCCTGGCCCTCTGCTCGGCTGCAGGTGGCGGGGAGAAGCGGCAGAGCCGCGGCCGGGGCTCAAGTCTGGGCACATCCCGGGCAGCAAGAGCCTGGCGTTTGCAAACGTGCTGCAGGAGGGCAAGTGAGTAGTTGTGGCAGGGCGGGGTGGGTGGAACAGTGCACGCGCGGCGGCTGCGCTGCGCTGACAAACTCGGTATGCACCAACGCATCCTGCGATTGCCACTCCACGCTTGCCCGCGGTGCCAGCCGCTTGTGTCTGGCCCACACCGTATCCTGCCCTGCCTGGCTCACTTGTGAACTGAGCTGGGTGCCTGCAACCGGCACTCACACTCTTGCCCTGCACACCTGGCATGGTTTGGAGCTGGGTGCTGGCAGGCTGGCCACCTGGGTGCTGGCTATGCGCGCTCATGGTGCTTGTTTTGCTTCACTATATTCGGCCATGCACCTTCCTTGCACATTGCCCCTGTTCCCGATGTCCCTCTTGCTTCCTGCCCCTGCATCCCGCCCCCCCATCCCGCAGGCTGAAGCCGCGGGAGCAGCTGGCGGCAGCATTTGACCAGGCAGGCGTTGACCTCTCTCAGCCCCTGGTCTGCACCTGCGGCACCGGCACCACCGCCTGCATCCTGCTGCTGGCCGCCAAGCAGCTGCAGCCGGGCACACGGGCGGCGGTTTATGACGGCAGCTGGAGCGAGTGGGGGCAGCTGCCAGATGTGCCGGTGGGCACAGCACCCAGCAGCAGCTGAGCTGAGGAGGGCAGGTCGGCCTGGACTGACTTGGGTGCTTCTTTGCAGGATCCGATGCGTGTAAATAGCGACCAAGGAAGCGTGGCCAGGACAGGGACAGGCTATGGGTCGGCAGGCCGGGAGCGGCGCATCACGGAACCTGCCGAGAAGGTGTGGCACGGGCGGCAAGCGGGTGCACCGCAACCGTGGGCCTTGACAGGGGGCCCCTTCACCTGTGATTGCCAAGGCGGCTGCAGGTACCTGAATATGTTCTCAGTAACAGTATGATGCATCTCCTTCAAATGCATGAGGCTGCATAACAGGGGGCTCTCAACCTTGCAAGGTGCCGGGCAACCTTGCCCGCCGCCGCCGCCGCGGAACGTCCTCTTGCGCAGTCTTGTCTCTCATCGGCTGTGCTTCTCTGCAGTCATCGCCAGTTTCACTATGCACCGTCCCCCTGATTCCCCACCACAGCGGGTCGCGGCGTCCTGCCTCCTCGCGTCCTGCCTCCTCGCGGGCGTGCTCTTCGTCCGGCAGCATGCCCACACCGCTTCGGCGATCGTAGCTACCGCGGCACCGCCCTCCGAAAAGTCTCACAGCAGCTGGGCGGCTGCCAGTGTGCCCCCTGAGCTGCCGCCGCGGGCGCTGCCGCCGCTGGTCAACGCCGGCGTGGAGTCGACCGCGCCCGGCTCGGAGGCTTGCAGCACGCAGGCAGTCACTCCCTCCCTGCACCCTCGAGGCTTCTGGGAAGCCATGCTCCCTGATCTGCTGTGGAGAATGGGCGTTAAAGCAGCGGCAGCAGCACCCTCCACCCACTCTGGCAGCACCTGGGCAGCCGCACTCCGCAAGCTGCCGCCGCCGACAGTGCCCGACCGCCCTGGTGCCCCTGAAGCACGCACCTGGCTAGCCAACTACTACCGGCAGCTGGATCACGCAGGGAGCAGCGGGAGAAACGGCACTGGATCCGACTGCCGCTGCCTGGCACCGCCGGTGCTGCCGCAGTTGCCAGGCGGCGGTGCACCCCTGCCAAAGCCATTCTTGGTGCTGGCAGCTGTCGGCGACACCTGGGAGCCAACCAAGAAGAACAAGTGAGCGCATGCATGCCTACGCTGCCTCTTGATGTCCTGAAAGACGTATGGGCACTGGCAAGGCGATGAACGCCTGGCCCGGTCGTGCTTGCGCACCGTGCGCTGCTGCCCACTCACGCGCGCCTGCCTGGTGTGCTTGCTGCTGGCTTGCAGGTGGCTGGATGAAGAAGAAGACGTCGTTATGTTTGACCTGGTTGTCGTCTACTATGGCAGGAACCCAGAGTTCTCATGCCCCCGGTGCCTGCACGTCTTCCGGATCCCTGGAGCAAAGTGAGCAGGGCAGGCACGGCGGTCCTGCAACCCGGCAGCCATGGTGGGAGGCGGCTGGCATTGTGGGGCAGGACTGTCGCTACAGCCCTCGTGGGCAGCAGCAACGTGCTTCGCCTCCAGTCAGCAAGCCGGTGGCCCTCCCTCACCTGGCACATCGTGTACTTCCGTGCAGGCCTCAGATCCTCCACCAGGCAACATTTAGTGACGAGTGGCGTCAGCTGATGGAGCGCAAGCGGTACCGGTACGTGTACCTGCCCGACGATGACATCGTGGTCACATCAAGCACCATCAGCGGTTTCATGCAAACCATGGAGGCAAACCAGCTGCTGCTTGCCCAGGTGGGTGTATGACCTGTGTAGCAGCGCGGCGGTGCAGGAATGCAAAGCTGAGTTGCAGCTCTGGTTGGAGGGTAGTGCTGCGCTGCGATGCAGCGTGAGTGCGGACTGCAGCGCGCAGGTGGGGCCTGTGAATGGGCAAACTGCCAGGCGGGCTGCACGTATTCTGAAGCAGCCGCCCTCTGGTTCCTCTGCTCTGCCACGTATCAACCACCTTCTGACCCTGCATCATGCCACCCGCGGCCTGCAGATGTCTTTGTGTCGCGCAAAGGGCAGTAAAGTGATTTGGGAGCACCTGTTTCAGCAGCCCCGCACCGTCCTGCGCTTCACAGCATTCGTGAGTCCAGCTGCATGCTCTCACAGGCTGACGGGTGTAGCTCCAGGCCGTTGCATGCATGCTTTGGCTGCTGCCTGCCCGCCGTATCCCTCAGTACGCTGCATGTCTCCGACCCGCCCTCCCTGCTCCCCCTGCTCATCAGGTGGAGATCATGGCGCCAGCTTTCGAGTTCAGTTTCTTCCACGCTGTGGTGCGGCCCTCCCTGGCCAACAGCTGGTCTGGCTACGGCCTCGACTCCGTCTGGCCCTTCCTGCTGCGCTACCCGCGCAACAGCATTGCAGTGGTGGATGCATACTGCATGGTGGGCTGGACTGCCGGGCCAAGTGCTGTGCTGCCCTGTCAGCAGCTGCATGTCCCATGCTGCATGAATCACGCTGTTCGCTGGCTGCTCCTGCAGCCATCTGCAATGCAGTGCACGTGCACGGCCACTGACCTGCCTCCGACTTGCTGCTGCTGCCGCGCATGCAGGCTCACCCCGGCAGAGCTGGCGCCGACAGCGGCAAGAAGAGTGGGTCCCTGTACTCGGTGCCTTCTCCACACAAGGTGTGCTGGCATGCTGACTGACTTGCAAGTCTGCACGTTGAGAGGGTCACCCAAGCTGCGATGCTTTAGGTGTGCAGCCAGCACAGCCCTGCATGCCGCCCTGACAAAATACATCTCAAAGCTGGGAGGCCACTGGACCCGGCCTGCATCTTTGCCCCTGTGCAGAGCCTGACGGCAGAGGAGTCAACGATTATGCACGAGTGGGGCTTCAAGCAGGATGTCGCGGTTGCGCTGGGCGTGCCCGGCCCCGTCGGCAAACGGGCACGGTTTGTGCTGGACATGGTTCCGCTCTCCCATGCAGCCAGCGGGCGCTAGGCTGCCCGCTGCCAGGAACTCGGCATGTAACAATTCTGCGTCGTGTGGCACTGCGACCTTGCAAGGCTACAGTTTATTTGTAAAGGGGGCTGCCGACTCCCAGCATGCCGCCGCCAACGTCTCACACCTCGCCAGCCAGACGCCTCTCACGCACTGCAGCGCCCAGTGTGCGCCCGATGGAGTTGGTCAGAATGAATGTGCAGGTGGCCTGCAAGGCAGACGGCACGGGAGGGCAAGGGTTGCAGGCGCCGGCGGAGAAGGGGTGAGGTAGACATACGACGGTTTTTACGAAAATAGTTGTGTCAGAGCATGCAGCAAACACATCACAACCGGAAAATGCACGCAGGCCGCCGGCTGTGTTTCTGCCCAACAGTGCCTGCTCGTTTCCCAGCAGATGCAGCTGCCGCGCTCACCCGCCTCCAGCCTCTCATGGCCTTCAGGAGGTCAAGGTGGTGGTCGGCTGTGGCTACCGCGCTAAGAAAGATGGTCAGGACCTCGCGGGCAGCGCCAGCAGCAGGCCGCCAGCGGCAGGACGCCGCCTGAGGCCATGGCAGCGCCAGCAGCACCCACGTCGCCCGGAGGCGCGGGAGGCATTACAGATCCCTTCAGCGCCATGCTGGACTCACTGCGCCTGCAGGTAACATCCGGCATCGGAGACCAGGGTCATCACAGCTGGGGAAGCTGGTGAAATGGCATATGTCTCGCGGCAGCGGTGCCCATGGCCAATGCCGGTTGACCCACCGCACCGCCCGCCGCCCCACTGCCACTGCCATCTGCCACTGCTGCTGCCCGCCTTACGTCTACATAAATCGTGCTCACCCATGTTGCAGAGCGCAGAAAAGCAGCCAGCACACGGCGAAGTTGGCTACCTTTTGAACTTTGCAGGGCAGCCGGTGAAGCACGCTGCAGGGCCCTTGTATCGAGGCCCAACGGGCCTCAATCTGCATGTCATTTGGTACACTATGCACAGTCCGCTCGAGTGCCCCGCACAGCGCCGCAGAAGGGGTGCGCTACAAGTCGCTGCAGCCCTGCTCGTGGGCGCGCTCTTCGCCCTGCCAAATTACCGTACCATCTCAGTGCCTGTAGCTACCACAGCTTCGCCATCGGAGGCTCGCAGGAGCTGGGCGCCTGTGCCCCCTGCGCTACCGCCGCGGGCCCGCGGCGGCGTGGTGGCAACCGCGCCCGCCTCAGGAGGCTCGCAGCAGGCAGGCAGCCAAGCCCTCCCTGCACCCTCGCAGTTCCTGGGAAGTCATGGTTCAGGGTATGCTGCCAAGGATGTTCATGCAAAACCCTCATCAGATGCTAGCGGTACCTGGGCAGCCGCGCTCGGCAAACTGCCGCCACCAACGGTGCCCGACCGCACCGGTGCGCCTGAAGCACGCACCTGGCTGATAAAATACTACCGGCAGCTGGATCAAGCAGCAAGCGGCGGCAAGAACGGCACTGGATCCGACTGCCGCTGCCTGGCAGCGCCGGCGGCCCAGCGGGCAGCAGGCGGCGGTGCAGCAGGCGGGATGGCCCGGCCCAAGCCATACCTGGTGCTGGCAGCTGTCGGCGACACCTGGGAGCCAGCCGAGAGGCACAAGTGAGCGCATGCATGCCTTCGCTGCCTCTTGAGGTCCTGACAGACGCACGGGTACTGACAAGGTGATGAAGCCTGGCCCTGTCGTGCTTGCAAGCCGTGCACCGCTGTTCACTCACGCGCCTGTCTGGTGTGCTTGCTGCTGGCTTGCAGGTGGCTGGATGAAGAAGAAGGCATCATGTTCGACCTGGTTGTTGTCTACTATGGCAGGAACCCAAAGTTTTCATGCCCCCGGTGCCTGCACGTCTTCCGGACCCCTGGAGCAAAGTGAGCAGGGCGGGCACGGCGGTCCTGCACCTTGTAGCGGTGCAGGGATGCAGCTTGTGTCGCATGGCTGGACTGCCGCTGCAGCCCAGCCCAGCACCAACCTGCCTCGCGTCCAGTTAGGAAGCCTACCACACATGTCTCCCCGCAGGCCTCAGATCCTCCACCAGGCAACATTTAGTGACGAGTGGCTCCAGCTGATGGAGCGCAAGCGGTACCGGTACGTGTACCTGCCCGACGATGACATAGTGGTCACATCAAGCACCATCAGCGGTTTCCTGCAAACCATGGAGGCCAACCAGCTGCTGCTTGCCCAGGTGGGTCTGTGTTTTATGGAGCGGCACGATGAGCAGGGCTGCAACTCTGGGAGGAGGAAGTGCAGCGCTGCAGAGTGTGAGCATGCAGCTATGTGGTGCTGCATGTGAGTGGCTTGAATGCCGGTCAGGCTGCACAGCTCTGCCACATACCAACCACATACGAACCCTGCATCATGCCACCCGCGGCCTGCAGATGTCTCTGTGTCGCACTAATGGGAGTAAAGTGTATTGGGAGCACCTGTTCCAGCAGCCCCGCACCGCCCTGCGCTTCACACCATTTGTGAGTCCAGCTGCATGCTTGCAGGCTGGCAGTTGATGCCTCCAGATCCATGCATGCATGCGTTCATGCTCTGGGTGCTGCCCGCCCGCCATATCTCTGGGATGCTGTCCTTCCGTGCAATGCATGCCTCACACTCGCCCTCCCTGTCCCCCAATCATCCCTCAGTACGCTGCATGTCCCCCACCTGCTTCCCTTGTTCACCAATCGTTAGATCGAGATCATGGCGCCCGCCTTTGAGTACACCTTCTTCCACGCTGTGGTGCGGCCCTCCCTGGCCAACAGCTGGTCTGGGTACGGCCTCGACTCCGTCTGGCCGTTCCTGCTGCGCTACCCGCGCAACAGCATTGCAGTGGTGGATGCTTTCTGCATGGTGGGCTGGACTGCCGGGCCAATTGATGTGCTGCCCTGCTGGCAGCTGTGTGTGCTCAGTTTCATGCTGCATGAATCACGCAGTTTGCCGGCTGCTGCGCCTGCACTGTCTGCGCCCATGCATGCTGCCGCATGAAACGTATGCACCATGCACCACACACGACCTGCCTCGCACCTGCTGCCCCTGCACATGCAGACGCACCCAGGCAAAGCGGGCCCCATGAGCGGCAAGAAGACCGGATCGCTGCACTCGGTGCCATCTCCTCACTTGGTAGGCTGTCAGCTTTGCACTTCTCTGTGTTGGGTGGGGCACTCAGGCTGCATACTGATCAAGCAACACCTGATGCAGCCAGCACAGCCCGGCATGCCGGCCCCACCCCACCGCTCAGCGCTGGTCACTCCTCCACCCCGCCTGCTCCCTTCCCCTGTGCAGAACAAGAAGGCGGAAGAGGCAGCAGTGATGCAAGAGTGGGGCTTCAAGCCGGATGTCGCCGTCGCGCTGGGCGTGCCGGGCCACATCAACGACCGGGGCCGCGTCGTGCTGGACACTGTGCCGCTCTCTGAAGCCAGGGCGGGGCTCTAGGCTGACTCTAGGACCAGCAGTTCTGCTTGCACCGACCGAGTGTAACACATCTGCGTGTAGTGACTCTGCATCATGTAGCACTATGCACTTGCGGGACTGCATACGGCGGCTGCTGCCTCCTATGCAGGCTGGTAGGGTAGCAGAGAGGCACCGCCAGGTGGGGTGGGGCAGGAAGGCGAGCGGGCACACACGGCGACGGGCGCGGTCCGTCCTCTTCCTTTCCTCGACATGTTCGAAGCGATTTTGTTGTACACTGTGTGAGTGGTGAGGGTGTGTGTCACACACATGCACGGTGCATGTTTTTTTCATGACAAGGGTGGAACAGTTGGTAGTGGTGGCGGGAGCGCGTGCAGGGTAATGGCGGCCATCAACAACGAAGCCTTATTGGTCAAGGGTAGCAGGGAGGCTATAACAAGTGAAATGGGGGGCATCACGACTTACAGAGAGAGCTTACGTTTGGTGGTTTGAGTTTGTTGGGTGGCAGGTATTAGAGCTTATCTTGTTGCGCGCACATGTGGAGTGGGAGTGTTGGGGTCGATGTGGCACCAAGTTATGCAGGTCAGCCTGCGTCGGAGTGGCCCTGCTTTGAAGTTCGCAGGTCGGCGCTCCTACGGTTGCATGCCGCCCGGTCGTTGACTGCAGCGCACGCACTGTGCGTGTGCTGTGCATGCTGCGCCAACAGCTGCATGCTGTGCCTCGTGCCGTGGGATGCCCACCACTCAGGAGAAGAGCTTGTACGTCGACCAGCTGACGATGATGTTCTGGAAGCTCCCAATGGTGGCTGCACGCAGGCAGAGGCCAGCGGGCAAGCAAGAGGCTGCGTCAGGGGCCATACCATCCCAACAGTCACGCAGATGCACGTGCAAAAGAGCAGCCGCTGACTTTACCCACATCTGCTTCCATGGCCCTTCCGCCCAGCACGCCTGACACCAACCCTGCCCGCACAGCCAGGCCCCGCAGCAGCAGCAGCCCACCTGCAAACGCCACCACCAGCATCACGCCCGCCACCACTTTCATCAGCACAACAATGCCGCCCTGGGGCTTGAACACCTGCACAGGCATGGCAGCGGGCATCGCAGTCGGATGCAGCTCGGGTGGGCACAGGGGGGCCCACGCTGCTTGCCTGGATAATGCCGCGCGAGCAGCAGCAGGCCATGGTCCGCCCGGAAGCACACCTCAGCGGCGAGCCCCCTGCCCACCGCCCCTGCAACCCCACCTGGTCCGATGTCGCAAGTTTGCATGCAGGCCTGCCGTGCAGCCCCACCCGGGTCGGTGCCGCATGTGTGCATGCAACCAGGCAACCCGCCGATGCGCCTGAGCAAGGAAGCAGTCGTCCCACCCCCACCTGTCCCACATGCCCGGCACGGCGCAGGAGATGCGCCAGGGTCTGGGGCACCCGAATCCACTGTGCTCACCACTTGGGAACGCCACCCACTGCTGCTCAGGTAGAAGCACCCACCCACCTTGTGGTACATGGCGAAGGGGAAGCCGATGGTGAGGGGCCAGAAGGTGATGGCGCCCACCAGCCCAACCACCGCCGAGAAGAAGGGCTGCAAGGACGCGGCAGAGAGGGCAGGGCAGGGCAGGGCAGCGGTGGGCATGTGTAATGCGATTGAATGCTCCACGAACGGGCGCAGCCACGCGGGGGTAAAGGCGGGCAAGCGGGTGGCAGGCGCGCAAGGGGAGCGAGGGGGGCAGGGCGGCTGTGCGGACCGCCCCCTCGGTCACTCACCACCACGCATGCCACCAGGGTGCAGAGCATGACAAAGGAGGAGCGGATGAGGAGGCGCTGCCAGAAGGGGAGCAGGTACCCCTCGTCGTTCAGCGGCACCCGCTCGTTGGCGGCGCCTGCAAGGAAGGGCGGGTGTGGGGGGGAGTGGGTGTGCAGGGCAACGCACGCGCCTCAGCACAGTGGCGCAACCCGTGCCACTGGCATGCCGGACACAGAGAGAGAAAGAGAAAGCCATCAATTTTATTTGAGACACACTTGGTCAGAGAGCAGCACCCGTCAGAGCACGGCCGCCCTGCCAGGGAAGAGGGCGCCCTGCCAGCACATATGGGGGCAGCTGCAACCATTGCCACAGCCAGGCCAGGCTCCTGACTGCTTGCCTGTGTCCAAATGGAACATGGCTGCTGAGCCCAGGCTGCTCAGCATCGACAGGCGGCCCAGGTGGTGGTGCGAGTGGGCCTTGGAGGTGACGCTGGCGGCGGCCAAGCCGTGGATGTTGTCTGCCGAGGGGTGCGCCGGGCGCATGCGCTCGTGGCGGGGGTGCCAGTCTGGAGGGCAGGGGAGGAGAGTGGGCGTGATGCACTTGGAGCCATGCAACTGAGGGCACTCCTGACTTCACACCTCTGCCCAACTTCCCAGCCGAGTGCTCATTGGACTCCGTCGGACGGGGCAGTGGCCAGCCAGCCAGCCAGCCAGGCCCCCCAACCAGTCAGCCAACCAGCCACCCCCGCAGCCAGCCACCCCGGCGGGCGCCCCCCTGCAGGCGCTCACCCTGCGGCACCAGGTCAGGCAGGGGTGCCGAGTTGGAGATGGTCATGAGGCCCACGCTGCGCCGCGTCAGGCGCCGGCTGCTGAGCTGGCCGCTGCCCTGGAGGGACATCGCATGGGAGCCGGCAGGGGAGGGGCCGCCCCCGCCCTCCATCTCATCTTCAGTCACAGCTGGCAGATGCTCCTCCACAGCCTTGTGAGCAGCCTCCTTGCCCTCAGCTGCGCCGCTGGCGGATGCCAGCTGGCGCCTCAGGGCGTACGCCTTGACGTGCGACTCAATCGTTTCGTACACCGGCTGCGCCCAAACCTGCGTGAGCACGGGGGAGAAGTGGCGGCACGAGAGGGGCGGCGCTGGGGCGGACAGGGAGAGGTTGGCATGCGACCAAACATCCCCCCCGCCTGCTGCGCCCACGCTGTGCCCGCGCTGCAGCGCTGGCAGCCGCCTGCCTGCCTACTGCGCTTTTTGGCGTTCAACGCTCACCTGCCAGGCTGTGACCATGTGAATGGCGATAAAAATGTTGGCAACAACCATTACCCTGCGCAGAGGGAGGGGTAAGGCGGCGGGGGGCGCAGCAGATGTGAGGGTGTGGATCTTGCTGAACTCTGTGAAAGCCGCATGGCCGCAGCTCTGCCGACGTCAGTGGCAGGGGAGGAAAAGAATCTCCTTCCTGAGAGTCCACCCAGCCGCCCTCACCAGTCGGGTGCCTGCTCGAATCCCTCCAGCACCTCGCCGGGCACGCCCTCGCCCAGCGCAGCATAGCACGCCACAGCAGAGGAGATGTAGAAGCAGAATGCGCCGGTCACAGAGATGCTGACAGCCTGCACGGACAGATTGGTGAATACGTTCAGATTACTGCGTGGAGGCCGTTTCCGTGCCGCCAACCCGAGAGCCAGGGGCAGCCGCTCGCCCTGCGCCTATGTAGCTGCATAGCATGCCGCCGCCCTCCGCTCCGCCTCACCCTGCGCATGGTGCCCTGCGCCTTGGGCGGCTGCCTCAGCGTGTCCTGGATCTCCAGCAGCACCTGCACAGCAGGGCACAGCACGCGCAGTACGGCATGCAGCTCAGCGCGGGCAGCACATCACAGCGCAGCATGCATCGACCGCAGGCAGCACAGCACGGCACAGAGCACGCGAGGCCGGTGCAGGCGGCAGATGCCAACCCGCTGCCGCAAGCGCATCAAAACTTACTTGGGCGAAGCCGAACGCAAAGGCAAGGTTGCCCAGGGATGAGAAGATGGAGAAGATTTTGTTGGCGGGCGAGGTGCCGGGGCGGCCGCCAATGCTGCCCTCACGGTTGCCGCTGTACGCCAGCCCCAGCCCCAGCGCAATGAGCACATAGCCCAGGGAGGAGACGGTGCCTGCGGGCGTGGGAGGGAGGGAGCATTGGCACGCAGGGGGCACACAGGTGGGCCGAGCAGGGCGTCAGGAGGCTGCAGCCCAGGGCGCTTGCGAGGCGAGCCTACGGTGAGCCACCCCTGGTGTGCGTGGGCCGCAGCAGCAGGGCGCAGCAGGTGCGCAGCGCAATGGCTGCTATGCCGGCAGCAGCATGCCTTGGTGCCCTGGCGCATGCCAGGTGGCAGCGCCAGGTAGCCAGCGTGATGCGCGGCTCACCTAGGGCGGACACCCACCAAATCTCTTCCAGGCTGGGGATCTGAGCAAGGGGAGAGATGGGGGAGGCAAGGGAAAGGGGCAGAGGATTGGAGCCGCGGGGAGCGCTGGGGTGTCCATGCTCTTGCCTGCCCACACGCTGGCTGCTGAGCGCCACATTTCACGCCCTCCCAGCCACCCCCCGGTCCCCAGCACTGGCGCCAGCCGGCAAGAGCTCGTTCTGCATCCACCCACGCAGAGGGTCAACACCAACGATTACCCAGCACACGCACACACACACACACACACACTGTACCTGCGAGAACACCAGCTCAATGGCCCCCATGATCAGCACAAACTCCCACTCTTTGGTGGGCTGCGTGCCCAGGTAGTTGGCAATGGTGCGCATGGCAATGGCGCCCGTGATGCTGTAGGCTGCGGGCAGGGGGCAACAGGGCAGTGCAACGTGTGGGTGCTGTGCCCTGCGGTGGGGAGCTGTGGGGCGCAGCCAATCGCAGGCGGCAGGCTGCGGGGCAGCGGCCGACCGAGGCAACTGTGAGGTGGCAAAGTGGAGTGCCGAGCCGAGGGCGGCACCCAGAGCAAGCAGCTGCACCATGCAGTGTGTTTTACTGCAGGCCAGCACAGGGGGATGCCCAGGTGCCCCCAACCAGCCTGGCGCCAGCTCACCAATGCAGCTGAGCACGAGGTTGAGCATTTGGAAGACGGCCACCGCGATCGAACCCCTCCGGCCCTGCAGCAGGACAGGTGCGTGTCGCCGTTGAGCCGCAGCAGAGGCGGGAGCAGCGGGCCTGATGCCTTGGCTCCGGCAGGCGCAGGCTTGCACGGTCTGCTAACACCCCAGGAAGGCAGCATGGCCAGCCTGCCGCCCAACCGGGGCCAAGCCGCAACGCTGCCGCGCAGCCTGCCTGCCGCCATGCTGTGCGCTGCCAGGCCTGGCATCCTTGGTAGCTCACCAGGATGTGCTGCACTGCGTGGTGATATCTGGCGAATTCGATGCCATCCACCTGGTACAGCTGCGCCAGCAGGTGCGCCGACCAGAGGGAGATGGCAAAGAAGATGCACAGGCAGATCGGGCCTGCGATCCAGCCCAGCCAAGCCAGGCTGTTGGGCAGGCCCAGCACGCCCGCGCCTGAGGGGAGGGGTAGAGGATGGTTTTGAGCACGCGGTGGTGTGAGCAGCAGTAGGAGGGCGCGGTGAGAGCATGCCGCCTCAAATGTCCTTTGATGGCCACATGGACAGCGGCAGCAGCGGCGGCGGCTCCAGGACAGACACCACTGCTTCTCCACTCCAGGGGGGCCCCACCTACGACGGCGCAGAAGATGTGGCCCACCGCCGTCCACATCGTGCCTGGGGCAGGGAACAGCACATCTGTGATGAGCACGAGAGGACTTGCTGCACATGTGTCCCCCCAGCTGGAGGGCGCCCCGCCGGCGGCGCCACCGCTGCCAGAGGGGGCGGACCATGTGACCGGCAGCGAGTTGCATGGCAGCGGGGTGGGATGTTCGAGGCTTCAACCGCACACGCGTGGCCTCCCGCAGAAGTGGGTGGGCCAGATACTGGCCGGGAAGCGTGGCACCTGTCTTCCCATTTGGGATGGGCGGCACTTCCTCTGCAGTCATTTCTCTAGGCTGTGAGAAGTTCCGAGGTGTCGGGGATGGGTGCCCGGGGCGCTGCAAGGTGTTGTGCCGCCGTTGCCCCTCTGCCTGGCGCAAGTGTTCAAGGGACTCGTGCCTTCCGGAGCAAGGTGCAGACAGTAATTTTGCAACGTGATAGTGTCAGCAGCCTGCCGGAAGCTGCCGAAGCAGGGTAGCGAGCGAGCTAAGAGGGCCACATGGAGTGCATGATGGCTGCCCCGCCAGCTGGCCGCCATCTGGGCGGTGCCCTGGGCTCATTCCCCCTTGGAAGCTTCCCCCAAGCACACAATACGTATTCACACTCCTGGCACGTCGCGGGCACACGCTTTATTTATAATTATATGTTGAAAAAGTCCACGGGGCATATGCAGCCCAGGCCAGCACCAGTGTTTCACTCGTGTCCGCTGCCATTCAGTCCTGCTCATCAGCCTGCGCACCGGGCGGCTCCTCTGCATTGAACCGCCCCTGATAGTCCGCCGGCCACAGGTCGCCCCAGCGCAGGCGGCGTGCAAGGCGGTACGCCGCAGTACCACCCGCCTCCCGCCGCGCAGCCGCCCGCGACACCACCTGCCGCAGCAGCACGCCCCCGGGCCGCTCCCGCTGCCCGCCAGCTGGCGCCGCCGTCGGCGCAGGAGCTGCGCTGCATATGTCGAGCACGACGTGCCCGCTGCGCTTGCGTGGCTCCCGAATGACACGGGACCACCCGCCGCTAGCTGCGCGTGCTGCCGCCACCGCCGCCGGCTCTTGAGCCTCCCAATCAACCTTCTCCCCAGCCATCAGCCAGTCGATTGTGCCCTCTGCCATAGGGGCCATCACCCAGGGTCCGGCCTGCTTGCCGCCGACATCTGCCGCGGCAGGCGTGGCGGCCACAGCTTGCTGCCGGGCAGCAGCCGCAGCAGCCGCGAGCTCCTTATCCAGCCGAGCCGCCAGCTCAACGCCAGCGCCGTCCTCGTCATCCTCGTCTGCGCGCCGGGCAATGGCGGCGTGCAAGCAGGGAGTTTAGTTTTTTTGTTTTTTTTCAGTCAGCCTGGCCAGCCGTGCCTTGAGGCAGAGTGGTGTGGCCTGACCGACACATCAGCGTCAAGAGCTGAGCACAGGGCGGAACGCATCGCATCCCATGTGGCAGCCCTCCGCACCCCCACACAACTCCTCTCGCCAGCAACACCCCGCTCACCGTCGGCGCCGTCAAGCACCGACTGCAGCAGCAGCCGCCGGGTGGCTTCATCCAGCTCAGCAGGCCCAGCAGCCCCAGCAGGCTCAGCAGCGCTGCGCCCACCGCTGCCGCTACCTGCTGCCAACCGCCCGGTCGGGTCCTGCTGCTGCTGCTGCTGCCGGGCAGGAGCGCCTCGCAACAACCCCTCCTCGCTGCTGCCACCATCGCTGCCTTTGACGCTGCTGCTCTCCTCGTCGCTTTCGCTGCCGCTGCTGCTGCTCTCCTCATCGCTGCTGCTGCTGCTGCTGCTGCTGCTGTCGCTGTCACTGCTGCTGCTCTCATCGCTGCTGCTGCTGCTGCTGCTGCTGCTGCTGTCGGCCTCGCTGCCGCTGCCGATGTGCCGCTCCCCTTCCTCTTGGTCATCTGCAACCCACCGGTCCGCAAGAAGCTCCTCCTCCCCCTCCTCCTCCCCTTCGCTGTCGGAGTACATGACCAGCGGGGCCGCATCTGCTGGCACCTGCAACAAAAGCAAATCAGCAGCAGAATGGCAGCAAAGTGAGCAGCGTCACTGGATGCACACGCATTCACAAAATGTGCCCTGGCGGGCCCATGGCAGGTACCCGCGCCTTGAGCCCCCCGCTGCCCGCTGCCCCCCGCTAAGCTCAGCACCGCTGCCCAGCCCCTGCGCTGCGCTGTGCGCCCCAACAACACCCTCTGCCCTGCCACCCTCCCCCGGCACAGGCCGCATTCTGCCGCGGGCCACCAGTCTCACGTGCCGGGCCTTCAGGTGTGTGGGCAGCTGCAGGTAGTCCTGCGGGTCCTCAAAGGTTGGCAGGAAGCTGCCCGCCACAGCCGGCTGGGCCGCCGCCCCGTGTGCCGCGGGCCGCGGGCCCCTGCGGGATGGAGGGAGGGAGGGAGGGGAGGGAGGGAGGGGCGCGCTCAACAGGGGTGGCTGGATGCCGATGGGAGGCAACCAAGAAGCAGCGCCAGCGGTGCATGCATGCAGCCGCAGGCATGCAGCCGCACTGCGCCCCTCATGTGTGCCCCGCCCCCAACCTGCCCCAAGCCTGTGCCTGACATCTGGACCTGCCTGTGCTATGCCCCCTCTCCCCTCGCCTTCCACCCCGTCCTCCCTCCCCCACCAAGCCAACTTGCCATGCCCACGAGCCCCCCTGCAGGCTGCATCAACTCCCTACCTCAAAAAGGAATGGTGCTGCACCACCCCCGTACCTCACCCACCCTCCGGTCGCCCTGGACCACCCCCTGGTTCCGTGCACCACACGGCCACCAATTCGTACCACCCACCTGGCAATGGCAACATAGCTGAACCGCTCGTCCTGATACGTGCGCGGCTGGATGCCGGCGCTGGCCTTGGCGGCACGCTGCAGCTGGGTGCGCTGCAGGCAGGGAGCAGGCATGGGTGCACGCGGGGCGGCATGTGAGCAGGTGGTGGAGAAGAACACAGAACGAACGTAAATGCTGGGCTTGCAAGGCACAAGAAGGAGCGACATCGGAGCCTGCTCGCCCCAGAAAAGCAGCAGGCACGCTGCGTTGCTTCCACGTCCCACGCCTCCCAACGGTGGCGGCGGTCGTGCGTCATTGCCCTACCAGCCCAGCCCTCCCAGCCCCCACCTGGAAGCGCTGCACAAAGTGGCACCAAGAGGTGCGCCCCTCCAGCGGGCAGGCGCCGTCGTGCGGGCAGGGCGCCACGACATGCGAGCCTCCCTCTGGCGCCGCCGCCGCCTCGCCGCTGCTACCACCATGTCTCTGCTGCCCCTGCTGCTGCCCCTGCTGCTGCTGCTCCAAGTCGGCTGCCTCCTTGGCTCCCAGCTCCAGCAGCTGTGTGCGCGCCCGTTGGATGTGGGCCGCCCCCGCCGGGGTGCCCGGCTCCACCAGCAGCAGCACTCCGGAGGTGCGCTCCCACAGCTGCTCCACCAGCCGCCTGCAGGCTGGCAGCAGGGGAAGACATTAGGCTCACTAAGCAGCAGCTGGCAGCAGCTGGCAGGAGGCGAGTTCCCAGCATTGACCCAACACCCGCCTGCAAGGCGTGCAAAAGAGTCAGATGCCGCGAGCCAAGGGGACGCAAAGGTGTCCTGGCATGCATAGGTGGCACTTTGGCACTTTGGCACAGGCATATGGAGCAGGGAGGATGCTGGGGTGATTCCCAGGGTGGCTCAAAGCTCACAGCTCTGCTCCCCGCAATGCTGGCCCAGCGCCCCGTGTACTTGCCCCACCCAGCGCGTGCTTGCTTGCCTGCGCTCCTGCTCGCTCCTCAGCTCTCCCAGCACGTAGCCAGCTGTCACCAAATCGTACCACCTGCCCTGCGCCGCGCGGTACCGCGGCGGCAGCTTGTACATCCACCGCAGGCGCGGCGGCGGCGCCGGCAGCTCCACTTCCTCTCCCTCTGGCTCCCTAACGTCTGCCGCCGCCGCCGCCGCCTGCTGATCGCCCCACTGCCTTCCCTGCTGCTGCTGCTCGTCGTGCCGCCGCTCCCGGCCTGCTGCCGCCGCCGCCGCCACCGCCGCTTCGTACTGCTCCCGCTGCCGCTGCTGGATCTCATTGCCCAGCCAGGCCATTGCATTGGCTGGCTCCACGGCCAGCGCATCCAGCGGCGCCTCCGGCCACACCTGCTGCGCTGCCCACACGGCGGTGCCGGGGCCCGCCCCGAAATCGAGCTGGCTGGCTGGGCGCCAGGCGGGGCGGCGGTCCCGCACCTCGCCCAGTGCCCGGTGCAGCGCGGCGTAGCAGGCGGGCAGGCGGGCGGCGGCATAGGCCAGCGCAGCGGGTGTGTCATACAGAGAGCCGCCGTCGGCGATGCTGGACCGCCCTGCCACTGCCCCCGCATTGGCGGCCGCCTGCGCTGCCTGCTCTGCCGACACCAGGTCAGCCAGGTGGCCGCCCAGCAGCTGCCCAAGCTCTTCCCGTGGCAGGCGGGAGGTGACGGTGCTTACGGGCAGCGGGGCAGAGCGTGTGAGCGCGCCCAGCGTGGCGGCGCGGCTCTGCCGCCGCTTGCCGCGCCCCTGCCGCCGCGCCGCTGCCTCCTCCGCGCCCTCCACCGCGCCCTCGGCGGCAAGCTGCTCGGCGAGGTTTGGGTGCACGCCGCCGCGGTGCTTGCTGCGGGACATGTGCCGCAGCCGGTAGCTCAGCTCCTGGCCCCTCCGCCTCACCTCCTTGCTGTTGGCCCCTGCTCAACACAGCGCAGAGCAGCGGGGGCGGGGGCATAAGAGGAGGCGCAAGGTGGGCGGGGGGAGGGGCGAGCGGCGGGGCGAGATGCAGTCACGTGCCACCGTCCAAAGGGTCCGCAGCGGCAAGTGCAGTGGTTCAGCACGCTGACAAGACGTGCAGTGTCCCAGTACAGAGGAGTTTTTTGCCAGCTTGGCATTCAAAAGTCGCATGCACGGCCCCAGCCCCACGCGCCTTTGGCTGCCTCGTCAATGGCGGCAGCCACGTCAGGCGGCAGCACCGTCATGCCGCCCCGCAGGCTGACTAGCTGCGCCACCTCTGCTGCGATGACCACGGGAGGTTGATGACTCTGTTGTGGGGTTGCAGCAGTGGAGCTGAGGCGCGCCAGGCGCCCCAGCAGCCCGCCGCCCTGGCGCCGTAGAGCAGCGGCCATCGTTTCGGGACCCCTGTGTTCGGCAGGAGTCGATGCTCCAAATCCAATCGAGTGACAATGGAAGCAGCTTGCTTGAGCGCCTGCAGCGGCATGCCTGCTGTCAAATGCGCAGCAGGCAGGCCACGACCTCCACTCGGAGCAATTGCGGGGTTCCAAGGCTAAATTCACACGAACACCGGGAGCTCTGAACCGAGCTGCGCGCGTGTTGGCACCGAAGGAAGCTCCCGTCGCTCCTGCGCCCCTGTGCCCTGCAGCAGCTTTGCCTGCAGCAGGTAAGCTGGTTGAATCCAACCCGATCGGAGCCAGCTGCAACAAACCCCTCGGGTGCTGTCGCCACCTGCCGCCAGCCGCTGCCCGCTGCCTGCAGACCCACCGCCCACTGCCGTCCGCCTCCGTGGCGGCAGACCCTGCCCCTCCCCTCCCTCTCCATCCCTCCACCTCTGTCCTCCACGCACGCAGCACAATGGGCAACGAGACGAGGCAACTTCCCCAGGCAGCCGTCGACGCCATCGCCGCCCGCCTGGCAGCGTTGCCGGACCTGCGCGTTCCCGCGCAGCTGCGGGGCGGCAGCACAGGGCAGCGCAAGCGGGAGTACCTTCAGGCCCTGCTGCTGCACGACCCAGGCAATACATGAACGCGCATGCTAATATGTGCTGCGTCTTGCCTGCTTCCTGCATGGCCCGAGCCAGCATGCGGCAGGCAGCGGGGGGGCCCAGAGGTTGGGCAGGCAATCGGGAGGGGCGACACAGAGCAGCCAAGGCCTGCCTGCTACCCCGCTTACTGGCTGGTACATCACCTGCTGGCAGGAGCGGCCTGTGCTGCCCATGCTGCGTGCCTGCCTGGCGCCGGCCTGCTGATGTCTCCGTGAGGCTCTGCCCGCCTGCAGGCGTGTTTCTGGAGCGGCATGGCGACAGCCTGACGGCTGGGGAGCGGGGGCAGTTCCAGCCGCTGCGGGGGGACTATGAGGTGGGTGTGGGGTGTGTGTGCGAGATGTCAGTGTGACCTTTAATTGTTGGGCAGGGGCCCTGCATTGAAGGTGTTTGCACCCAAGGAGAAAACTGAGGTGGCAGGCAGGCCAGGCTGCGACGGTCCTGGTTTGAGGGGCTGGGTATTGCTCCGAGACCAGGCAAAGCAGCGCCTCTGTCACGGCCCCTGGTCCCCTGCCTTGCCTCCCACACACGCCTTGCGCCTGCCACGCTGCCGCCTCGCAGGTCGACTTTTACCTGCGCACCCTGGAGGATGGGGAGGATGCGCAGAAGCGGGGGCAGGTGGCGCGCAACCGCCGGCTTGCCTACATGAACCGGTGGGGGCGGGCAGCCTCAGGAATAACTTGCGGCTATTCTGGGTTTGAAACTTGAATTGGGGCTTTTTGCAGTCTCCATACAGCAGGCTGGATGGCTGGCAGGTGCCTGCCGTCTCACGGCGATTGCCTGCCGTCACGGCGCTAGAGTGCTCCCCAGCCAGCTTCAAGCCCCGGGGCAGGCAGCCCAGCCCACTGCCCTGCTGCTGGCACCCAGCACTGCTTGTCCCCCTCTGCGCGTGTGCATACGCGTCCCGGCCCCCGCACAGCTCACCAACCAAAGTTCACCCGCCCCCTTGTATGCCCATGCCCGCCTGGCGCCAGGCTGGAAAGGGAGGGCGCGTACTTTTCGGAGAAGGAGATGCGGGACCGCCAGCCTGGCATGTACCATCAGTACGTAGGGCAGTACCGCCCCCCAGAGGTGCCCCAGGGTGAGCCCAACCGGCGTGCACAGCCCCCCATGCCCGTGCGCTGCGCCAGCCTGGAATGCACCATCGGCACACTGGGGCGCCATGTGGACCCAGCCCCGACCTGCCTGCTCTGCCTCCTTGCTGCCCCTTGCAGGCGCTGCCGAGGGCTGCCAGGCTAGCGGGAGCTTAGCCGGTCGAGAAGCATTGTGCGGGCCCAACCTCGCCTGCTTGTATTGCTTCCATGCACCCCTCATGCAGGCGCCGCTGAGGGCTGCCAGGCAGGCAGCACCCTGGCCGGCTGAGAGCAACGTGCAGACCCAGCCTTGACTGCTTGCTCTGCTTCCATGCACCACCCATGCAGGCGCCGCCGAGGGCTGCCAGGCGGGGACCATCCTAGCTGAGAGCATCATGCGGCAACAGGATGAGCTGGGCATGAGGGAGCGGGCAGAGGCGGAGGAGCGTCTGTGGGGGCAGCAGGCGGCGGTGGCGGCGGCTCAGGAGAATGAAGAAGAGGAGAGCGAGAGTGAGGAGGAGGGCGATGGAGGGGCAGGCGGGCAACGGGGGGCTGGCAGTACTGCCCAGCCGCCAGCGCAGCAGCAGCAGCAGCAGCTGGAGCAGCAGCAGGGCGAGCTGGGCGGCTCCTTGCGGCAGCAGCAGCCACAGAGTGCTGCTGCACGCGCGGCCGTGCCGGGCAGCGGCAGCGACGATGGCAGCGGCGAAGAAGGCGCGATGGGCGAGGGGGAGGAGGGGGGCGAAGGCGCGGCAGAGTATGTGCACATCTCAGCGGAGGAGCAGCATGAGAATGCGACCGCCTTTTTGGATATCATGAAGCAGGCAGGTTGGGGGGGGGCAAGAGTATGGTTTTGTGTTGTTGTTTTTTGTGTCGCACTTGCGTTTGGAAGGCACGTGTTGCGAAGGGGGGTGGGGCCAGCTGTGCAGCTGCATCCCTAGACATCAGCAGGCAGGCAGGCAGGCAGGCGGGGGCACGGGTGGGGGTAAGCTTAGGTCAGCAGCAGCCAGCAAGTGGTATGAGCGCCGGCAGCCGTGTGTTCTGGCTGTTACAAGCTGCTCCTCAGTGTGGTAGGCTTGCTCTGGCCCAGTGCATGCCCTGCGCAGTGTGTGCATCACACGACGGGCGGGCCGCACCGCCCCCCGTCTCCCGCCGCAGAGCACTGCACGCGCCGGCGCCGACTGATCACTGGCCCGCCCACCCCACCTGCCCCACTTGCAGCGCTTCCTGGCTGGCCAAGACACCGGGGTGGACTATGCAGCCATTGATGCGGGTGAGGTGGCGCCAGGCTGGCGCCAGGGTGGCACCAGGCAGAGCATGTGCAGGGCATGCGCAACTCCGCCGCCCACGGCTGTTGCCCCGCTGCACACGCCCTGCGTGTTGCCCCACGCAACACCCCTACGCGGCCACGTCACTCCCAGCCTTGTCAGCTTGCACCCTACTCCACGCGCCTCCCTGCCAACTCCCGGCATCTCCCCTTCTCCCTGTTTATCCCTTCCTTCCTGGGTGTCGTTTCTTCCTCTGCAGATAATGACCTGGACAAGACTGGCTCTTCCCGTCTCCTCTGGGCCGACATTTTCCTTGTTCTGCTCTGCAGATGATGCTCTAGACGAAATTCAAGACCTCCCCAAGCCCCTCCCTTGTCTCACCGCTTTGACATCTTTGCTTCCAACCTTCCCCGCTCCTCCATGCCCCACCCACTCACTGCCCTGCCTTGCCCCACCCTTCTGCTGCAGATGCCGAGCTGGATGATGACTGGGCGGAGCAGGCGGGGCGTGACGCCGAGGACAAATACTTTGACGACTGACTGCCCCGGCTGTGCGTGCGATGGTGAAGGACAAAGGGCGCTCAGCACAGCACTGACAGTGACTGGTTAGGACGCAGTCGTGCCTCTCCTTCCAACCCAGCACACCAAGTACGCTGCACGTGCGCCTTCTGAGTCGCCTCTCCCTGCAAGATGTGGTTTGCAACCTCGTTACATCGGCGTCAACACGTCCAGTAACGTCATGGTGCAGCGCTGGGGTGAGAGAGGGAGGAGGGTACATACACTGGAGCCCCGCAGAGGCAGAGAGGGGTGCGCAGACAGGCGGAGGGCAGGCTGAACGTAAGGCAGTTATCCGATAGGTGCAATCAGATCTCTCAGGAGGAGTGGGAAGTGGGGGGAGAAGGGCTGGGCCAGGAGGGTCAGGTTTGGGAGGACAGCAGAGGGGCACATGCAAGTGATGCAGCCCCGCCGCGCCGCTGCAGACTAGCAACTTGGGCAGGCTCAGGGTCTTGTGACCCACAGAACAGCCTAGCTGCTGCCGTTGCCGCCGTTGCTGCCTCCCGCCGCCGCCGCTGCCGACGCCCGTGTCATCTCCACAATCAGCTCCTTGATTGACTTGCGGTCGGTGGCGGGGCGGGGGAAGGGCAGGCGCGCCTTGAACTGGTCCTTGCCCCGCTCGCATGCCACGCTCATGCCCAGGCGGTCGATGGCCAGGATGGTGGCCTTGTTCACTGCATGGGAGCCGGTGGGGGGGGGCGGAAGCGGGGCAAGAGGGGGGTTGAGGTGGGGTGGTGCGGGGCAGGGGCAGATGCTTTTGTGAAGATAAAGTCCACATCTCGACTTCATTCATTTCTTTTTGCAGCACTCCAACAACACAATCATCCCAGCATTTCGGAGAAGCGAGATTTTGGGTCAAATTTTAATTCTAAGGAGAGAGAGGGCAGAGAGGGGATGAAGAAAAAGCACAGGGCGCGCACTGCTAGCGCGAGGCCATCTGGAAGCATCCACAGCGCATTGTCCATTGCATCAGAGCATGGTCAGCGCCCTTGGTGCCACGCCATTGCAACCGACCCTGGCACCCAGAATTGCACGCTCCTCTGCGAGGCTGAAAGTCACTTGCATGGCTTTCTGCCCCACCTGTGATGCCCACATAGTGCTTGATCATGGCCGCCGTGGAATCGGCGTGGTCGTCGTTCATGTGGCCGGCCACGGGGGCAGAGAAGGGGGCGATGGGGTCGGGCTGCGCCTCCACATACTCCTCGGCAGTCACCTGTGGTGGTGGGGGGTGAGGTGGGGTGGGGTGGGGTCGGGTTTGGTGTGTGTGTGTGTGTGGAGGGGTGTGGGGGGGGAAGGGATGCATCAGTAGAACCACAAAAGGAAACCGGATTTGAGTGCCCAGTCACGCCTGTCCCACCTGCACACGGCACTGCACCACCTGCAACCGGCGCACCTTGCCCGCGCGTGCAAAGCCGGCCACCAGGCGCGCCAGCACAACCTCCTCCATGCGGAACAGGCTGCAGGGGGGGGGGGACAGTAAGTTGCATGCCAAGTACGGTTTAACAAACAGGAGCTCCACGCACGGCCAGCACAGCATCCACTGCAAGGGGGGGCAGGGGGCGACGGCCAACACAGCATATAACTACGCATGAGGAGAGCTGGACTGGGCAGTCTTAGGCAGCCAGGGAGGAAGACCACTGGCTGGGCTGAACAGACCGTGCAGGCAGCGGCGGCAACAGCCCTGGCGGGCAGGCGGCAGCACTCGTCGACACGGGGAGCTGCAGGGCCGCCGGCGGCGCGTGCAGCAGCTGTGGGCAGGGGGGTGTAGCAACCCCCAATTGACTGCCACACCTGCGGCCACCAAAGTCAACCCAGCAGCTGGCGGTGTGTGCCCGGCCCAGCCAGCCCAGTCCCGGAACAGCCCCACCATTCATCAAGAATGGGAGACAGCTTCACGCCAGCTTCACCTGAAGTCGCCAAACTCCACCCAGAAGCTGTTGGGGTGCGCCTGCATGTACAGCTGCTTGGCCGCCGCCCGCTCGGCCTCGTCGGTGATCACTGCCATGCGGCCCAGCAGGTTGACCCGCCCGTCGGCGATGCCCTGCCGAGGGAAAGCAGGGGGGGGAGCAGCGGGAACAGCGGGTTGGGGCCATGCGGTCCGGCAGCTTCGCCCGCCCGTCGGCAATGCACTGCACAGGAAGGGGGGGAAGCAGGGGCATGCACATGTGGTGGGGGGACACCGCCCAGCGCCCGCCCCACTTGAGAGGGCCACCCCACGGTGAAATCTCCACAGCACCACTTGAATGCCATACAGCACTGACGCATGCCGCCTGCTCGCCACCCGTCCCTCACCCTGAAGGGCTGCGCCATGACGGTCAGGCTGCACCGCGGCTCCTTCTTCACGTCGGCGGTGTGGGGGCTCATGGTGGAGAAGGCAAAGATGGGGCGGCCCTGCGGGGGGCGGGCAGCAGAGGGTGCACATGATGAGCTTGATGTGAAGGTGCGTGGTGGAAAAAGGCAGAGGTGGGGCGCCCCTGCAGCGGGTGCGGGCGGGTGGAGCAGAGGGCACACGCGGGTCTTTTTCACAGCACATGACGTGCGCTGTGCAAGGGGCTTTCAAGGATCACAACAGCAAAGATGGGGCGGCGGTGCAGGGGCAGGAGGGGCAGGAAGGCCAGGCTCCTGTTTGCGTCCGCAATAAAGGGTGGGGGCAGCAGCTGGCGACGGCGGTGATGAAGCAGTGAACGGAGCTTGGCGAGGGACGGGCAGGCAAGCAGGCAGGCGGCAGGCACCGATCGAACGCCCTGCTGCGCGGGCCAACCGCGACCGTAGGCAGCCTGCCCCGACCAACCTCCCGCCCCACCCCGCCCTGCCTCCCCCCCCATCTCCAACCCTGCACATGTGTACCTCCCCACCCACCTGCTCATCTGCAGCATACTCCACAACCGACCCGCTGGGGAAACCCTCCAGCTCGCCACGCCCCTGGGTGGCCAGCACCCCAAACCTGCAGCAGCAATGCAACGATCAGCATGTGCGGGCAACGGCCGCTGTGGCAGAGGCTGCGGCAGAGGGCTTGCTAGGGCGGAGACGCCGGGCACAGGTACTGTGGCAGTACCATGGTGGCAGCGCATGCATCACCGGGTGCTGTGCGCCTCGCTGCGCTGTGCGCTGCCTGCGACCACCCCAATGCCCAGCCAGCTTAGCACCCGCGCTCCCGGGAAATTTGCCTGGAGCCACACCCCTTCACAATCGTCAGCGCCCGCTCACTGCCCACTCACTTGCCGAGGGACACTAGCGTGCGTGCCTCCTCCGCCAGACTGATGCGCGCAGCAGTTGCCTGGTGGTCCCTGTACGCCAGGAGCTCAGGGTCTTGCGCCTCCAGGTTGGCCGCGCTGTTGGCGGGCGCCTGGTGCCCCCGCTGCGGCTCCTCCTTCTCCTCCTTCTCCTCCGCCGCCGCTGCCCCCGCCTGCTGCTCTGCGCGCGTCGCCATCCGCGCGGTGCGCTGCGCCTGCCGGCGCGCCTGCTGGCAGACGCCCGCGTTCAGGCGGCGAGGGACCTGCGCAGCAGGGCAGTGCTGGGAGCGGATTCACCGATCACCCACAAGGTAAAGGCGACACTTGCAGGGGCGCTGGGCCACACATCGATCTCGGAGAGAGATGCCGAGCTCTGACGAGATGCGGTCAGTGCGCCTTACCAGGCCCAGGCCAGCGCGCAGAACGGAAGTCTGCATGTGGGTGTTCACGACGGCTTGCTGGCCGTCACACGAATTTTACAATCTGAGTTGAGCTTGCAGCTGCAGAGTGGAGCGATCGGGTCCGCTCCAAACCAAAACTAGCATCCCCGCTGGCGGCAGGTGGGCCACCGTGGCGGGCGGAGGCGCAAGCATAAAGCGGCCCCAATCGGCTGAATGCCATGTTGCCGCGTCCAGAACTATGTTATTTACAAACTCAAACAGCATTCAGTGACTTGTTCCTCAAACAGCTGGCCGCAGCCGTCCACCCTCCAGCACCAGAGGCCGCACATCGGGCGGCAGCACGGCCCGCAGGCCCGCCTCGCTGCTGGCATTGGCCGTAAGCACCACCGCCGCCCCCGCCTGCCGTAGACGCGCCACCACCTCTGCAGCAGGTGAGGAACGTGGCAGCAGGGCACAGAACCGTCGCAAGAAGCAAAGCATTCAGGCAGGGTGTCCAGCAGGCGCGACACCGTGCACTTGCTGGCTAGCACCCCCAAGCCACAAGAGGCACTCCAAGCTGCCGCTCGCGCATTCCCGGTGTGCCCCTCACCCGGCAGGCGCGGCACGGCTGTGAAGAAGCGGTCGGCGTCGTCAATCATGACCAGGCGGGGGGACTCCAGGAGCAGGAGGCGGGTAATGCCCAGGCGCAAGCGCACCATGGCGCCAAGCTCCACACGGCTGGCCTCGCCCACCTGGGGTTGCAGTGGTGGGAGAGGTCGGAGGGTGCAGGGTCCAGTTGAGCGAAGGGAGGGGTGCAGGGTACTAAGGAAGCACATGAGACATGCACAGGCATCAGCTCAAGGCTCCACTGGGTGCTGCACTCCCCAAAGAGCACCGGGCAAGCAGGGGCCACCGACTGTGCGCCTGCACAATGCAGTCGGCTGCGATGCGACCAGGCCAGCCACACACACGCGCGCGCATGCGCACGCTGCCACCCACCAGCGTCTGGTAGCCGTCTGGCAGGTGTGCCACGTCAGCATCCAGCCCCGTCAGCGCCGCCGCCACCTGGCAGTCGGCCACGCTGGGCAGCCACCCCTGGGCTGAGCACGCGCACACCATGTTCTCCTGCTCACACCCAAAAGGGGGGACGGGGGCCAGCCAGGGGGCCCATGGCGGTCAAACAGCGCACAGGCATCTGGCAGCGGACTTGCCGCGTGGCTGGAAGGCAGCTACTGTCCTGATGGCGCCGCCGCCAGCCTTGCTGGCAGCCTGCAGTGCCCCGACGTTGCCTGCCTGCCTCCTCCCCGCCCCACGGCCCAGTCCCTGCCACAAAAACAAGCAACAGCCCACAGGGCGGCGCCCACCTGGAGGGAAGCGAAGAACACGGCTTCGATGCATGCCTGCGGGGAGGCGTAGCCCATGCGCTGCTGCATGGCGTAGCGGTCTGCGGGTCAGGGGGCAGGAAGGGGAGGCCAGAACAAGAACCTCAGTTGGCTGCAGCTCTCTATGGGATTGAAGGCGGCTGGCACTGCGTGGTGTGTGGGGCTGGGGAGGGGTACAGGAAGGCGGGCAGGCACAGGCGGGGAAAGAGGCAGGGGGCGCAGGAGGGCGGGGCAGGCAGAGGTGGAAAGAGGGCGGGGCCGCAGGGATGCATGTGGGCGGACGCGCACCCACTGTGTGCTGCGGGCCGAAAGCTCTCAGCCCACCCCAATACAGTATGGGACGCTTTGTGCGCCCGCTCCTCACTGGCCCGCTCCTCCTCTGCCCCCGCCCTGCACCCATGCCTCCTCTCTCCCCCACACGCCCACAAAATGCCAGCCTGTCACCCGTGGAGGTGGGGTGGTAGGCCAGCCAGGCGCCGCCGGTGCACCCGAACTGCACGCTGCCGCCGCCGGCAGTGATGTCCAGGTGCAGCAGGTGGAGCAGGGTGGTGCGGCCGCTGCCGGGGCCGCCGCTAACCAGCACCGCGCCCCCAGGGGCGACCTCCAGGCAGGCGGAGAACAGCACGTGGCCGGGGCGGCCCCTGCAGGCACGCAGGGGCGGCAGTGAAACAGGGCGCGCAGGTGGGGGTTGTTAGGAGCGGGTAGGTGGTGGCAGGTGATCCTGGGGACAGTCGGGCAGGGGGCCACAGGGTTGGCCTGCTGGATTTGCTGTCCGGGCCTCTGCTGCGCTCATTGCCTGCCTGCAGCAACCCTTCCTCTCCGCCTCTCACCCTCTCCCCCCCAGCTGCACAGCCGCCTGCCCCCCTCCCTTCCCTCTCCTCCTGCCCATCCTCACCTGTATCCGTAGAGCACGTCGCGGCAGCGCACGCCGCCCACCCAGCCGGCCGCCGTCAGCCGCCGGCTCCTGGCGGCCCGCCCGCCGCCAACGCCGCCGACGCCAACGCTGCTGACGCTGCCCTCTGGCTCGCCCTCGGCCCCCCGCCCTCCTCCCTCCTTCAGTGCATCCTCTCGCTCCAAATACTCGAGCACGGCGGGCTTCCCCAGGTTGGTAAGCTGCCCCCGCTGGTGCAGGTCAATCACATGCTCCAGGCTGCCTGCAGCACGGGAACGACAAAAGATGCAAGTGCATGTATGATTAACAATGCAGACGGACAGGCAGGCAGACACCGTACCTTGGCTTCCCGCTGTGCCATTGAACGTATTGTTTGTGTTTGCATTTATGTCCCACAGGCTCAGGCAGGCAGGACAGATCGCAGAAAGCACGCAGCAAGCAGGCGGGCGAAGCAGGCAGGCAAAAGCAGCGTGGCAGGCAGGTGGGGGCACAGCAGGCCTGCGGACAAGCCAGCTAAAGTCCGTTCACCGTAAGTGGCAACGAAGCGGGCCGCTGCCCTCTGTCAGCACGCCGTCGCCCTGCCCCACGGCTCACACCGGAGCCCGCCCTCCCTGCCACACAAATAATTTTAGTGCAGCCGGGCAACCTTGCCACCCACCGTAGGAGGCAAAGAAGCGGGCCACCGCCTCTGAGAGGGAGGTGTAGCCCTGCTCCACCGCTGCTGTGTATCGAATTAGCGCGTACACCGTGCCCACGTTGACGGTGCCCATCAGCAGGCTGGAGCCTCCAATGTACATGAGGGCGACTGTGGGGTGAGCCGAGGGGGAGGGGAGGGGAGGCAAGGGGCGGGTCAGGGCGTTGATTTCCCCCATTTTCCATGTGGGCGGCACCAGACGCAAGGCTGGAGCGGCTGAGGCTCACGAGGCTGCAGGGAGGGGGGTGGATGCAAAAAAAGCCACTTGGGGGCTCCCGGCTGGCCTGTCACGGGCTGGGTTGCCTGTGACCCCACCCCCCTTGAGAAGACGGTTTCCAAGACGAGCTGGTGGGAGGCCACCCACGCGGCCAGCACATGCATGCACGATGCACGCGCCTGCTGAGGCCCCTGCCTGCACTCCTGTGCCTCACTTCCCCTTGATTCACCTGTTACCCCCGCTGAGAAGACGGCCTCCAGGAAGAGCTGGTGGGAGGCCACCCACACAGCCAGCACCATGGCGGAGCGGAAGTAGGAGGCAGCCAGGACGCAGTACGATTCTGTGGCGGTGAGGGAGGGAGGGAGGGAGGGAGGGAGGGGGGTAGAAGAATATGAAGTTTACAGCCAGGAGGGGTGGGGTTGAGGGCAGCCAAAAGGAAGGGCAAGCTAAGGCACCAGTCAGCTGCAGTGCTGCGAACGCGGGAGGCGGGGGGGGAGGTGTGATGGGGCATGGCGATGGCTCCATGTCACTGGCGACCGTCGAGACGTTAAGAAGCCCATTACATGCAACCCTCCCATCGTGGTTCCCCGTGCTACCAACAGTGCCACCCACCCAGCCCCCCCACGCACCCACAAAGGTGCGCTGCAGCGCCAGCGCAATCACTCCGTGTATGGAGGAGAACACGTCAAAGGTGAAGCCGTACAGCCGGCCCAGCCCGCTGCGGGCCACGCGGTGGCGGGCACGGATGGCGAGAGAGACCAGCACCAGCTCTACCACACTGGCCAGCACAGCGGCGCCTGCACAACATAGATGTAGGGTGGGGTAAGGGGTGGGTGAGGTGGGGTGGGGGTCCATAGCAGCAGCAGTCCAGCCAGCTACAGCAGAGGGGCGCTGCAGGCAGCTCTTGCGGGCGGGCGAGCGCTGCCGGCAGGTCCAGAACACGCATGTGCGCAGAGAGGCCGCGCAAGAGCCCTTGAGAGTCCGCACTCACTCACTCACTCACTCACTCACTCACTCACACTCACTCAATCACTCACTTACTCACTCGCTAACTTACTAACATAGTCACTCACTCACCAATGACTGCATTGTACTTCACTCCCAGCGCCGGCCCAGCAAAGGTGGCCAGCAGCGCCACGCCAGCGATAACTTGCGTGACACCCTGCAGGCGCCGCCGGGAAACACAAACACGCACCCGCAACGGTCAGGAGCCGGCGGCGCTCAAGCCGTTGAGCACCCGCAGGTTCATAGCGCTCGCCCCTTCCCCTGCACCCCAGCTGGACACCTCCCCCCCCCCCTGTCCTACCCTCCTCCTGCCTCCACCTCAGCTGACCAAGTCCCTCCTCCCCCTCCCCCTCCTCTCCCCCTTCCCCCTCACCTTGACCACCTTCTGCACCAGGAACCCTGTGAGCACCCGTAGGTTCATCATGTCCACCCCACAGCGCATGGCCAGCTCAGAGGCGCTGATGGCGTCGTAGAAGGGGGCCTCCTGGAAGAGGACGTGCTGGAAGAGGCCTGCGGGACGGGGAGGAAAACAGCTTACGTTTTACTTCACTAAAAACATAGACGAGTGCTGGGGTGGGAGGGGAGCCTCCTGGAAGAGGACGTGCTGGAAGAGGCCTGCGGGACGGGGGGGAGGGGCGCAGACGTGTAACTCATTCAAGAGAGAGCGGATGCTGGAGCTGGAGGGGGGCCTCCTGGAACAGGACGTGCTGGAAGAGGCCTGCGGGAAGGGGAGGAAAGAAAAGGGGTGACAAGCACTGATGGCGTCGTAGAAGGTGGTTTCCTGGAAGAGGGCGTGCCTGCGGGAAGGATAAGAAGGGAGGGAGCGAAAGGAGTGTCAATTTGCGTTGGCGTCCTGGAGCAGAAATTTGTGTTGCCGCCTCCTGGAACAGGACGTGCTGGAAGAGGCCTGCACACGGTGGCACAAGAAACGAGAGAAGAGGCGCTGATGGCGTAGTGTAGTGTAAGGGGGCACACTGGAAGAGGACTCGCTGGAAGGCGCCACAGGGGCAGAGGAAGGTGCACGGATGGTGAGGTGTGGGTGCAAGGCCTGTGCACCCAAGCGCACACGCATGCTTTGCGGCACACAGCATGCTCAGCGCATGTACGCATACGCACACGCACCCGTGTATAGGCGCTGCATTGCCCTTCTCAGGTAGAGCTGCAGCGCCACGTTGGACAGCCAGTTGGCTGCCACGTAGGCCAGGCAGACGTGCGCCAGCTGGCGGATGTGCGCCAGGAAGGCGGCCCCATCCCCCGCGGTTGCCAGGTTCAGGATCACGCTCTGCGCAGGGGAAGCAGCGGCAAAGCGGGCGGCAGGCGGTTGGGTGCCAGCGAAGCTGACCACGTGTGTGCCACGCTCACCAGCTGTGAGGCTCTCGGGGATCCACGAAGTAGGACAGGGACACTTTAAAGGCATGCTCTTCACAGGCTCTTCAAAGGCATGCTCATGAGTGCAAGGTTGAGGCGCATGCATGTGAGCTCTGCACGCAGTGTAGGGAGCGCAGAAGCAGGAGTCCCCGGCAGGCGTGTGGTGGCCACCTGGAGAGCCTGGAGGGTTGGTGGGAGGCGCTGACACCCCAGCCCGCCCCGCTCCCACCACCAGCACAGAGCCCTCCCGCCCTTGCTCCCCCTTGAGCTGGCTGGTCCGCACCTGTATGCGCAGCTGGTAGAGGTGTAGGCCCACTGATGCCACGATGAGGGAGGAGGACAGCAGCAGCAGGGGCCAGGCGGCCAGGGCGATGCGGCACATGAAGTGAAGCGTCTCCGTGCCTGGACACAAGAGCAAGGTGGAATGGGACGTTGCAGGTTAGCAAGGCGCGGCGCAGCAGGGCGCAGCAGGCCAGCGCAGCAGAGCACAGCAGCAGCAGCACCACCACCACCACCACTGCCAGTGGTGGCAGGCAAGCAGGCAGGCAGCCTGCCCCGACCCAGCATGCACACTCACTCGAATAGCGTGACGGGGGGCGCGCCGCTTCGCCAGGCGTCTCTGCCCCCGGCGGCCCCTCCTCCTTGTCGTCGACCTTGGGGTACGTCTCGATGCCTGCGTCGTGGAGCTCTGCTATCCACGCCATGCCCAGCCGCCCCTCATCAGGGCCCAGCGCCGGGGCGGCTCCCACCATGGTTTGCGCGGGAATGAACTGCACCTCCCCTTCCTCTCCACCCTGCCACAGCTCCGACATGGCGTGGCGCCGCAGGCCGGAGGAAGTCGGAGGGGCACCCATGACGTCGCCATCGGCAGCGCCGTGGGTGTGGGAGCCGCCTCCCAGGAGGGGCTCTGCCAGGCCGCCGCTGCCGCCGGGGCCGCCTGCAGCAGCCGGGGTGGGGGGCGCAGAGGTGCTGTCGAGGGGCCATCAACAGTGCCGTAAGGAAGGGGGGTCCTCGGTGGGGGTGCATGCCTGGCTTGACGGGCTGGGAGATGCGAGGCCAGGAGCGAGTGGCAGGCAGGGCAGGCCAGGCCAGGCAGGGCGGCCCAGGCGAGGGGCAACAGGGCGGGAGCTGCCGGGCCACAGGGCGCACCTGTTGGCTCGCTGCTTTTGCCAAGTCCCAGCAGGCTTCCCGCCAGACCGCCGGGCAGTGAGACCAGCCACCCCAGCACTCCCTGGCTGCTGGCAGGTGCGGGTGCAGAGGCCTTGGGCTGGGCGCCGAGGGCAGCCTCCAGGTCAGCACCAGCCCCAGTGCGAGCGCCAAAGCCAGTGGCGAGATGGCCCGAGGGCAGCCTGGGCAGCGAGGGCGGCAGCGAGGAAGGCAGGGACAGCTGCGGCACCGGCCGCCCCGCCGGCTGCGGCACGGACTGCGGCGCCGTCGCCTGCCGCGCCTGCTGCGCCCGGCACCCCTGCGGGTGGTCTGGGTCCCACAGGCCCCCCACTCCTTCTATGTAGTCCAGCAGCGGCTGTGGGAAGGTGACCAGTCCCAGGGAAAGGGTGTCTTCGTCGGCTGGTATGTAGCCCGTGCGGCTGGCGAGGTCGCGCTGGCGGTAGGGCAGCGACCTCATGCGCGCCTTCTTCTCCATCACCCAGCGCTCCACTGCAGGTAGGGGAGGAGCGAAGCGGCAGGGCGGATCAAAGCAGGGCAGGGCAGGGCGCGGCGCTGTTGTGTCAGAAATATCAGCGCAGCTCATCTCCAACTGCGTCGGGGCTGAGCAGCACTGCTGACGAGGCGCCGCTGGGAACCGCCCCCTCCTGCCTCCTACGCCAGCCCCCACACCCCTGCCAGCCTCACGTTGCTTACAAGGTCCCACCCAGGCGGCAATTCACGGCACCCCCACCCACACACCTCCACCTGCACAATCAACCCCATCCGACCAACCCCACCCAGCCCCATACCACCACCCACCCATGCGCACATACATGCACAGCTGTCAAGATGCAAAACTAAAATAAATAAATAAAATCCTCCACCTGCGTCGTCGTCCAGCTCATCCAGCGACAGCCGAGAGCAGGCCGCACGGATCACCCTCTCAACACTCAAAACCCCAACACAGCAGCACGCCCTCTTTCAAGCCGCCAAGATGCGGTCCCGACGCCCCACGCACACGCACAACTGCCAACCTGCAACGCCCCCCTTGCCAGCCCCCCTTCTCAACACCCACCCACACCTGCATCGACGTCCAGCTCATCCAGAGACAGCCGCCCACCGTACTGCGCCATGCGGTCGTTCACCTCCTGCAAGGGGCAGAGGCGGATGAATCAGCGGGGCAAGGAACATAGGTCACGCTCACGAATGCCCTTGGGGGTGGGTGGAGGGAACCAGGGGGCCCTGCCGAGGCCTCATGAAGCGCCCCCTCCAGCAGCTGGAAAGTGAGCTTGATGCCTGGAGCTCGGCAACGGCTAGAGCGGGGGCCTCTTCCCGCTATCGTCCGGGAAAGGCTGACCACAGCACCTGTACGGTCTCTCCAGAATCTCCAGATTATTCACCAACATGAAAAATTGTTAATGTAAAACTTTCTGGTACATATTGTCTCACCTTGAGGGTGGCTCCCCACAGGCCGTTGAAGCCGCCCTTGCTGCGCACCTCCGAGCCTGCGGAAAGGGGCAGAGCGGGCGTGAAGGGAAGGGCGCAGGGACTTGAGGCAATTGCGGGGGGCGGTGTGAAGGGGACCCCAGGGTGGAAGCTTGACATCGGCACGAGCGGGCGGGCGGGGTGTGGCCAGCAGGGATGAATGTGCTGCAGGTGCTGCCCCGGCCTCATCCAGGTGCCGCCAGGATGGCACACAGCACATGACCTGCCGGGGGTGCTACGCATGCTGTGCATGCTGTGCGTGCTGTGCCAGGTGTGCGCTCACCTGAGATGAGGCCCACGTTGATCAGGTGTGCCACCACGTTCTTGTATGTCTCGTCGTCGGCGTGCACGCTGCGCAGGATCTGCGCAGCAGGCACACCACGCACACAACTCAGCTTGGTATAGGCAAGCGCAGGAGTAGAATTCGCAGAACAGAAGCCACACGCACGCGCACGCGCAGGCACACCACACACACACGACTCAGTTTGGTATGTGAGGCGAGCGCAGGGGCGGGATCTGCAGTGCTGCACGCGTGTGGACAGCCCCCCCCCCCCCCGCATGGCCCGCAGCTTGGTGTGCAGGAGACCTCACCTGGAAGAGCGTGATAGGCCCCAGCTTGTTGCGGCGGTAGTAAGCCCAGGTGTCCTGCGGGAGGAGGGGCGGCAGTACAGGACGATGTGGTGCAGCACACCAAGAGGCACTGTGGCATGGCAGTACAGGCGCTGTCGGCGCGTCGCCCACTGCCGCCCTGCAAACGAGTGCCGGCGGCCCTGAGCACGCCCGCAGGCGGCGTCAGCAGGCAGGCACGGGTCGCCTACGGCCGGTGCAAGCTGAGCTTGCCCACAACACTTGCATAAATGTGTTGCTTGCTTGCCTCCCCCAGCCCTCACTACAGCAAAGGTGTACACCAGTGCCTCCTCTCCCCAGCACCGACTTGCCTGCCCCTAGCCCCCCCCTCCACACACACATATCACGCCTCTCTAGGTGTTGCTTGCTTGCTTCACTCAGCCCCCACTTGCCTCCCTCCGCCCACGTATATCAGACCTCCCCCAGGTGTGCCTTGCCTCCCGCCAGCCCCCACTTGCCTCCCCCAGCCCCCACTACAGCAAAAGGTGCACACCAGTGCCTCCTCTCCCCCCCCGCAGCCCCCACTTGCTTCCCACCAGCAGCCCCCACTGCCTCCCTCCAGCAGCCCCCGCTTGCCTCCCCCCAGCCCCCACTACAGCAAAAGGTGCACACCAGTGCCTCCGCTCCCCCCAGCAGCCCGCACTTGCCTCCCCCAGTTCGTACGAGTCTCCGTGCCCCTTGAAGTAGCGCAGGATGGTGCGGGCCACGTGCTTGGGCGACAGGATGGGCTGCGCCCCGTCCAGGCACCAGATTTCGGTGAAATCTGTGCAGTGGAGAGCAAGGGTTTCAGGGTTTAGGGTTGTTAGGGGACTGTTAGCAAGGCAAAACCGGCAAACAAAGCACCGCCTGTGAGCAGTCGGGACTGGGCAGGTGGGCGGAGGCCCAGCCAGCCAGCAGCACTCGGTGCAGGTTACGTAAGGGAGAGGGAGGCAGGGCGCGAATCAACGCTTAGCTCAGTGGCACTGGGTGTCAGCCTGCATGGCAGGTGACAGGTGTGGGTTGGACAGGTGGCAAGTGCAGGGCCCGTGGGACGGACGGGAGGCAGGCAGGTAAACAACCTACCGGGCAGTTTGTTGAGCACGCGACACAGCACTTACCCCCACCCACCCGACTCGAGGGCGTGAGGGATGGAGCGTACGCCCAATCGCAGTGCATCATAGCGAGGCATCTTCAAAGCACGTGTGCGGCAGCGCCGCCTGCAGGCTTACCCGACTTGAGGGCGTGCGGGATGGAGCGTATGACGGAGTGGCGTGCGTCGTAGAGAGCGCCGTCCGAGTAGAAGAGGGTGAGGGGTCCTCCAGGTGTCAGCCGCATCAGCAGCACCTCGTTCAGGCAGATGTCGCCTGCATGGATTGGGGCGAGGGCGAGGGGGGAAGGGCGCAAGCGATGAAAGAGTAGATGTGCTGAAGTGTTCGGGAAGTGGTGGCTACTAGCTAGGCGTCAGGCAGCACCTCGTTCAGGCAGGCGTTGCCTGCACACCAGCGGTGTGGGGGGAGGAGGAGGGAGGGAGGTTGAGGGGGGAGGGAGCGGGAGGGCGCTTTGGGGCAGGGGCGGGGCTGGCAGTTGCAGTGGCAGCGCCTCATTCAGGCCAGTGCCGCATGCGGCAAGGAGGGGGAGGGGTTGAGCATGGTGGGCCAGGGAGGTTGCTCAGGAAGGTGGCAGGTGAGCGTGGCAGCACAGGGTCGGCAGCAGCATCGAGGGACTAGGCAGATGGACGTCTCAATTACTAGCATGCCCAACCTACCACTCACCCCACCTGGCCACGGAACAGACCACCTGCCCCCTCCCCCCGCCGCCGCCACGACCGCACCCCACCCCACCCCCAGCACCACGCCACTCACGGTGGATCCAGTAGCTCTTCAGCCCCTCCTTGCTCAGCACCTCAACGTCCTTGGGCTCCAAAACCAGGTGCCCAATGCGCATGCCTGCGACGCAATGGACCAGCGTTTGACAGCCACAGTGGTTGATGGCACGCCGTGATTCAAGCTTTGTCTGCTCAAGCGTCTTCAGTCTGCACACACCAGCGGCACGCGGCCTGCCCACTCCACCCCAGCGCATCTCCCCACCCTCCCTCCCTTCCTCCCTGCCTTGCCCACCCCACCTGTGACCGACTTGCGCAGCTCTGTGTCATCCTCGGGCGAAATGCCCGCCTCCGACAGCAGGACAACGTCAATGTCAAAGTCTGGAAGAAGGAATTAGAAGGAATTGAGAGAATGATAGATGAGTGTTTGAAGTGGTGGGGTTGGAGAGCAGAACGGCGTGCTTGTATGCCTGCTGGGTGCAAGTCCGGCAGCAGGGCGACAGGTGCATCTGCTTGCCGGTGCCAATGCCGCTGCCCCCTCCCTTGCCACCTCACCGTCGGTGGCGGGCTCCGGGGTGCCGTGCATGATCTTGAGCATCTTGCGGGCGATGCCGCCCTGCCATGGGGGAGGGTGGGTGGGCAGGTGGGTGGCAGCAGTGGTGTGGGCACGCGGGCGGTGGGGTGGGGGGAGGAGAGTGCAGGAGCTAGCGCATCTTGCGGGCGATGCCGCCGTGATTTGGGGGTGGGCGGGGAGTAAGGTGGCGCTGGAGCAGGATTATTAGCAACCTGCGGCGGCCGTTCTGCCTGCGAGCGGGAGGTAAGCCAGTGGCCAGGACGCAGGCAGGTGTGCTGGCGTCCACCGCTGAGCCCAGCCACCCACCCCGGCCAGCGATGCCTGCCTGCACCCCTCCTCCCCCACCGCCTGGCCGCCTCTGGAGCTACGGGGCTGGTGGGAGCACACCAGTTGTATACATCAGCTGCCAGCTGCTGCACCCTCACCTTGATCCCCATCCCATAACTGAGCTCGCCCGCCACGGCTGCCACTGCAGGGTCCACTGCTGCGATGGCCTCCAAGTCAACCGTCTCACACAAGATCTGCATGCAGCACGTGGGAGGGCAGTAGAGGCGTGGCTAGGCTTGATGCTCGGTGCATTGCTGGGCCCACACTGCGGTGGTGGGCTCTGGGTGGGGGCGCCTCACATGGCCGGGGCAGCGGGAACCAGACCGTAATATGTGGGCCCACTGCGGCCATGACTCTGTCTCACACTGGAACTAGGATGATGGCAGCCGGAGGCTGTGAGGTGCATGGCATGGCAGGGCGCTGGCACAGGTCTGGGCAGCAGTTGAGGCGGCACCGCAGGCGCATGCACGTGTGTAGAGGCGGTGGACGGATCACGGCAAGCCTGCACATGCACTCCCCTCCCCTGCACCTGGATCCATTCATGCCCCCCCCACCCATCCCAGCCCCCCACAAACGCTCATCTCATCACCTGCAGGGGCTGCCGCACTAATGGATTGTGGATGACTGTGACCGCCGCCGGGGCAAACAGCGCGCTGATGGGCCTGCAGGGGCACCAGCGGGTCGTCACAACAGGGGCCACACGAGGGGCCATGGCTGGCTGGCTGCACCATGGGCCAGGCCATGCAGCGGCAGTGTGCTTGCAGCAGCAACGGCAGCAGGTGCGGCAGCAGCTCATGTGCTGTGCTCCCTCCCCGCTCCCTCCCTCCCTTCCTCAGACCCTATACACCAGGGCTGCGCAGCATTCCTCTAGCCAACTTCCAGACAGCCTGGCACCACCTTCCCATTCTCCACAGCAGCAGCAGCCATCTCACCCAGTTTGGGACAGCCAGTAGCCCAGCCCGCCCAGCGCCGCCAGCAGGCCCAGCACCAGCAGCACCGCAGGCACCGACCCAAAGCTGCTGGCGTGCAGGGCGTCCAAGCCAACGGCGTTGCGCAGCCAGAGGTCCCCCGGGTGGACTCCCAGTGGGGTGGCAGGAGGGGCCGCAGCCGTGGAGGGCCAGGGCAGCGGGAGCCAGGTCACCCATTGGTCATCCGAGCCGCAGCTGCAGGCCATCAAGGCACAGCGCAGTGCAATGCAGTGCAGGGCAGGAGGTGAGAGCAGGTCGAGCGGTCTGGTGATGGAGATGGAGACGGGGCTGCTTATGAGACAGGGATGGCGCCGTTCAGTGCGTGCCATGCATGCTGGTTTAGAGGGCCAGCGGGGCTGTGCTTGTGGGCCAGAGCCACCAGTACAACGGGGTGCAGGCCACAGTGCCTACCTGTGGGGGCTGGGCGACGGTGGGAAGCGGGCGCTGCAGTTCTGAACCAGCTGCAGGCTGTCCTGATCCACACACAGCCGCAGCTCTGCCAGCTGGCGCGGGCTGCCTGCCGTGCTGCCCGCTGCGCCTGTTGCGCCTGCTGCGCCTGGGCGGCAGATGAGCCCCTGCCCCGGCCAGAGCACGTCCCCCAGAGCTTTGGTGATTGCCCGCCTGAGGGCCCCGACTGTAAGAGGGGGACAGCAGGGGCACAGGGTAGCGGTGGACCAAAGTACACTGACTGGCAGCTGCCGGGCGCTGTCCCGCGCTCCCAGCACCACTCGGCAGGGCGGCCCTGTTGCACCACCCCTGCCCCGCTCCACACCTGCCAGCCCTCCCCACCCCACCCCACCCTTGTGATTGGCACTCACCCCTGTACCGCTGTGAGGCGGACGGCACAATGCCGGCGCTGCCGAGAACCTCGGTCATGTTGTGGCGTGCAGCCAGCAGCACGGCATCCAAAAAGTAGCCTGCGCTGCCGCTGCCGCTGCCGCCGCCTCCGCCACCGCTGCGGTAGCAGCTGCCGTGCTTGGCCCACTCGTGCTGCCACAGCTGCTGCTGGGTGCCGCTGGCGGCAGCCAGCGGCCGCCCGGGCGTGAGGTCGGGCCAGGCCCAGTTGAGGGCGGGGATGATGGCAGAAGGGAGCTGCAAGGCTGCTTTTGGACTGCCGCCCCCGCTGCTGCCATCATCCGCTGCTGATGCGCCGCAGAAGGATGGCCCGCGCTCGCTTCCAGCCTCCTGACTACCGCCCAGGCGGGTGGGCCAGAAGCCATGGAGAGTCCAGCCCGGGGCCACCAGGCCTGCTGACACGGCGCTGACGTGCTGCGCTGCCAAAGCATGGTGGCCGGCAGTGCGGGCGGGGGGCCACTGCAGCGCCAGCAGCAAGGCATCATAGCTGCAGAGGCCAGGCAGGCGGGCAGGTCAGAGGGCAGTGGCCAATGAACAGAATTGGCCGACGGCACCCTTGTCCACGAGATGTGGCACGTAACAACCCCCAAACACATGCCTGTGGACGGCAATTCTCAATGTTCCTTCTGCACACTTCTACTGCTCACCTGCTCGTGGGCACGCCTTGGAGTGGGGCAGCAGTGGCAGTGGCGGTGGCGGCGGTGGCGGGGGTGGCGGCAGCAACACCAGGTGTGGCGGCGCCCAGCCAAAGGCAGAGCAGCAGCACGGCCGCCACGGAAACATGGTATCGTGAATGATGCATGCTCCAACCCGGCCGAAAGGGGTTTGCCTAAGTCCCTTTCCCGCGCTTCGCAAATGCCCTAGCCGGGCGGCGCGAGATTTCTGCCCGCTGTGGATTACGCCGACATTCTAGGCAAGCAAAAGCGGTTGAAGAGTTCAGGGGACATGCGCGGGCATGGACCCAGTGCAAGGGTCCCCGCCGCTGCCAGTGGTCCCCGCCGCTGGCGCAGCGCACAGCGCCCGGCGCCCACCCGCTAGTGTGTTCCATCAGTAGCGCATCTGTGTACAATGCATTATTATCGCAATTCCTCCCAGGGGTGCAGCAGGAAACTGCTCGCTAGAGGGGAAGGGGCGGACATGCGGCCAACCGGCGGAGCAGGAACAGAGAGCACAACCGATGCTGCAAACCACTGGCGCGCCGCATTTTCGAAAGATTCATCTGCTTTATTATATATTGTTGCCAAGTTGACAAGAGTTTCGAGGGTTTCCATGTCAAGTCATTCAGAGGCAGCTCTTGGTGGCAGGGAAGCCGGCGGGGCCTGGAAAGCACGCAGTGGTAGGAAAGACACGCACGGCACATGAGAAAGGGCCTCGCCCGGCAACACACCCACCTACTCCCTCTCCTTCTCTGTCCGCAAACCCTTGGGGACTGCGCAAGTCGCTAATGATGAGGAGAACCAGCGCTGTTGTGGCCGCACTGCTGGTGCTGCTCCTCGCCGGCGCCTCGGCCCGCCGCGCACTGCTGCAGGTGAGCACCAGGCTGCTTGCATCTGCACACCAGACCCACGCCGCACGCTGGCCTCCCGACTCCTAGGAGCATGAGAAGTCGGGGACTCCTAGGAGCATGAGAAGTCGGGGAGAGTTGAGAGCGGGGGGAACATCCAGTGTTGGGGCATCCAAGGGAGGCCGTCAGCAGCTGCTGGCCAACCCGGCAGCTGACTATGCCTGCTCCTCTCCCTCCACCCTGCAGGGCACCGTGCCTTCCAACGCAAACTGTGACGAGGTGAGCGGACCCGTGTGGAGCGGGCCCATATTTCCTGGCTTGTGCCGAGGCAGGCTGCTCCGCCAGCCCCTGCCCCTGCCCCGCCCCGCTCATATTGCCGCTCCTAGATTGCCGCTCCTTCACACCAGCGCCTTACCACCTCGGTTCCTCTCAACCCACCTGCGAGTGTGTGTGCGTCCATGCCTGTGTTATTTTGCCCCTGCAGTGGGACTCGGATGAGTTTGAGTGCAAGTGGGACTGCCAGGGGAAGTGGGAGCTGGAGTGCGAGTGCGAGGACGACTGCGGGTGAGAAAGGCGCCGTGGGTGTGGTGGGCATGCTTATGCATGCACAGATTGGATGTCTGTGTGTGTACTTCGCAGGCATCTTGGAGGAGTGTAGAAAACAAGGAAGCTCAGACGGCAGCCTGGCGGGTCCCTGGCGCCAGCAGAGCAGGCGTGGCACCCTGCCTGCCTGCCTGCCTACGTTCCGCCTCTCGTTGGGGCCACCCCAGCCGCAGCCGTGTGGAGTGCACACACTTTTGTGGTAGAGGCTCCCTCCGTTAACTCCTGAGTGTACCTTCCTCCCCCTTGCCCCTCCCCCTGATCACCTGCCGCAGCCAGATGACGCCCCTCCTGTGAAGAACAGGCCTCTCCCCTACCTTGGCCTGACCTTCCCTGACCCGTCTCCTCTGCCCTCTCTCTGGCTCGCCTGCCGCAGTCGTGTGAAGTGTGAGGTGGACATCCCAAACCAAGTGGTCGATGCTTCCTTCTCTTGCAACGCCCCCGGTGGCCAGGTGCCCTCCCCACCGCAATTTTGAGGGGGAGTAGTGCTGCGGCAGTGTCGGCGCTCCCTTGACGCTCGCCGGCAGCAGGCCTGACCCCTAGCAGGCTTCACTGGGAGGGCGGGCCTGCCTGCTGGGCAACGCTGCCCAGCACTGAGAGGCAGCGGCGCTGTCTGCTTAGCACGCTGAGGGCCCGCTTCAAGCTCCGCCCCCCGCCCTCTCTGCCCCCTGCCTGGCGGCACGCCCCTGCAATTCTCATGCAGCACCCTGCACCGCCCCCTGCCACCGACGTTTTGCCCTGTCTCCCACTTCCCCGGGCAGGTCGACGTTGCTTCCTGCGGCGGCGGCCTGACCAGCCTGCCCGCCAGCGATGCATGCGGCAGGGCCCGTGTAGAGGAGATCCTGCGTGCCTGGCGCCCCCAGGACGATTGAGCAGCTAGCGTTTTGATTGTGTTCCAGTGGGAAGCCCCGAACGCACGAGGTTTGGCTGAGCGGCAGTCAACTGAAGCTGGCCCGTTCCAGCCCGTCGCCTGGCAGCAGTGTGCCACAGTGGAAGCGGCATTTGCATGCAGCAGCAGCTAGGGTAAACCCTGCGGAGCGCCTGTACAGCTTAGGCATCTGCAAGTATGTGCCTGTGACTAACTTCCTGATGCGGGGGCATCAAGTGAAGGTGACCTGGCGCTGACGTCACAATGTCATAGGACACCAAACGCAGCCTCGGCCTCGCCCCTGCTACTTCTGTCCCCGCTAGGAAGCTCAGATCCACGCCATGAGGAGGACTGGGGCTGTGTTGGCCGCTCTGCTGTGCCTGTTCCTAGGCTGCGCGTCAGCGAGAACCCTGCTCCAGGCAAGCACCTCGGAAGGCACGGCTCAGCCTGGGCAATTCAGGGTTGACCCAGCGCCTTGGCCGCTGGAAATCTGGGGCACCGAATGAGAACAAGGGCCAGAGGCGGCGGCACCGGTGCGTTCCCTTGGGGGCCTCCAAGATGCCCTGCCGTCAGCAGCTGCTGCCCGACCCTGCCTCGCTCCTCTCCCTCCCTCTCCTTCCCCCTCCTCCTGCATCTTCCTCCCCTCCCTCCCCTCGCCCCGCTCAACCGCAGGGCACTCAGCCAAACAACACGGACTGCAATCAGGTGCGCCGCTTTTGCGGGGCGGCTTAGCGTATATGTGCTTGACGCACAGGGCGGCAGCGTGCCGCCGGCCCCGCCTTCCCGCCCACGCGCCTCTGCCATGGCCGGTCGTCTTCCCCTCCCATCACGCTGCTGCCCAGCCTGCCACCCCACCACCTCAATGCCGCTTGTCCAACTCTTCTTGTGTCCATCTGTGCGTGTGCAGTGGGACCCTGATCAAATCAAGTGCAAGTGGGACTGCCAGCCTCCAGGCGGGGGCCAGCACCTGGGGAGGTGGGAGATGCAGTGCGACTGCGAGGACAAGTGCATGTGAGCCTCGGGGAATCGGGGAGGCTCATAGGGTGGGCAGAGAGGGTGGTTCCTCAATCCACGCCCAAGGGCGTCTTCTTCTTCCTCTTCTTCTTCTTCTTCAGCGAGGGGGGCATGTCGGAGGGGGTTTATTCCTGCTCTCAGCCTGCCTGTGCGCCGTTCGAGCCCCGTCTGCACCCTGCCTCTGACATGCTTGTGCAGACGTGGGAGCAGGCGTGCAGGGTGTGCTTGGGTCAGTTGGACTGCTGCCGTTCTCCTGCCGCTCGCCCATCCCCTCTGCGCTCTGGCTGCTTGCCGTGCGCAAGCAGCCAGGCGGCGTGCGAGGCAGCGGACGTCCCAGCAGCAGCGTCCCAGGCAGTCCCAGGCAGCAGCGCCCCAAAACGGAAGCGTCCTTGCCACCCCTGCCCTCCCTCCCATGCCAATTTCCTGCGCCCCATGCCCCCACCTGCTGCAGCCGCGTGAAGTGTCAGGTGAACATACCCGACAACAAGGGCGACTTTGACTTCTCCTGCAACGTGTCCAGCGGCCAGGTGCGCTGCCGGGTGCGGCGGTGCTCTGGTGGGGCCTGCTCGCACCTCGATGAAGGGCTCGGGGGTGCGCAACCACTGCTCAGAGGTCATACTGGCGTGAGCACTGGCTCACATTGCATGCGGCTCGGCCAGCGGCACTCACGGCAAGCTGCGGCAGGCCGCTCTCCCCTCTGCCTCTCTCCAGAGCCCTCTGATGGGCGTGCTGCCCGCTGAGGGCGCATGCTGCCTTGCCGCCACGTGCAGGTCGACGTCACCAGCTGCGGCGCCGGGCTGACCAGCCTGCCTGACTCTGGAGGCTGCGGCAGGGCCCGCGTGGAGGAGACCCTGCGCGCCTGGCGCCCCGCCGACACGTGAGCAGGGCCCGACTCCAGGAGACGGGCGCTGAGCTGGCAGCCCAGGGCGTGACCACCCGGGGTGCACAGCATGCACAGCAGGGGCAGCGCCCTTTGACCTCCCTGAGGCACCGGACGAGCATACTCGTATGCACAGAGGTTCTTTTTGGTGGCTCGCAGCGGGGTCCCGCCCCAACTGTCTCTTAAGCTGCCGCCTGACGGCAGGTGCCGTACCGGAGGCAGCAAGCGCAAGTCGTGGCCCGAAGCGCATGGCTGCCTGGCGGCCTGGGCAGCCTCAGTTGGATGGATTGGGTCACCAGGGGACGCTATACAGACTTGTAACATTACTTGATCGAGATTATGATGGAAGGCTAGATGAACGAACAAGGGCAGGGGGCAAGACCCAGCTCAGCAGGTACAAAGCATGCGGCCGACAGGCAAATGCACCCATTTCAGAAGCGACTTCAGCGACTCTTAAGGCCAGCGGCTCGCAGCCCTGGCACTGAGCCGGCGGCATGCGGCACATCGCGCGCGTGGCAGCAAAGTCGGCGTGAACCGCACCTCCGGCACCCTCAAACACCTCAGATTGCAGATCAGACTGGAGCGATGAGAGCGGCGGGCGCTGCGGTGTTGCTGCTGTGGGCGGTGGCGGCGGCCGTCACGCCTGCCAGGGCTGCCGTGCGCACGGATGATGCAGAGCCTGTGCAGGTGCGGTGCTCCTGCAGGTGGCTGGAGCGGCTTACTTATTAGAGCCATGTTGTGGGCTTACTGTTGAACATTTGCTCACCACTGACCCTGCTCTGCCGCTGCTGCAGCCGCCGCTGGTTGCGCCGGCAGAAGGGCGGCCCCGCTGGCGGCTCTCCTCTCACTCCTGCCCCCCGCCGGTGGTGCCCGGCGTGACCGACGCTTCGCCCCGCACCTGCACCTTCCGCAACCTGTACCTGTGGGGCGGGCGCGCCTACTACCTGGCGCAAGGTAGGGCGGCAACTTGGGGGGACGGCACAGCGGGCAAATTTGCATGCAGATGCAGGCAGGACCCCATGCCAGGCGGCGGTACTAAGCAGCCTGCATCACCCTGCCTGTCTCACCTGCTTGCACACAACCCCTGCGCAAACTGAATTGCAGGCGGCTCTGAGCCCGACATTGCCCTCCTGGGGTTGGATTTTGAGCTGGCCAGGAAAAAGACTGCGCCCCGGGAAGGCCCCGACTTCCTCTCGGTCATCACACCTGCCCGCTTCTCCGCACTGGTCGCCAGCGGCAGCAGCAGCGGCAGCGGCGGCGGTAGCAGCGGCAGCAGTGACGGCAGCAGCAGTGAAGGCAACAGCAGCAGCAGCGGCGGCGGCGGCGGTGAAGGCAACAGCAGCAGCAGCAGCGGCGGCAGCGGCGGTGGCAGCAGTGACGCGGCCGTGGCGCGCATGCCCCTGGCGTACTTCTGGCGACGTGCGCTCTGCTGCTGCTGCTGCTGCTGCTGCTGGTTTGCACGCTTCCCCTGCCTGTGTGGGTTGGTAGGCACAGGCGAACACGCAGACTACTTTTCTCTGCTGCGCGTTTGACCGCCAGTTGTGCTGCGCTCCCTGGCTGACACCAGCCCGCCCGCCCGCCTGCCTGCCTGGCGCCACCTGTCTGCCAACAATGCGCTGCAGCCTTCCGGGTGCTGCCAGAGCCGCTGCATGGTGCCACCTGCGACGGGCGGTCCACCGTGCCAGGCGCTTCCAAGTGAGTGAGGCCTGCCTGGCACATGAGCAGCTCTTCTCAAGCTTGCCTGGCACCAGCCGGCTTGATGCAGCAGCCTGGAGGTCCACCCCCCACTCTTCCCTGCATGCACACGCAAGCGCTACACCCACTTACGCAAGCGCTACACCCACTTGTGCACCCGCTGGATGCTGCCATGCCACATGGCGGGCTGCACACCGCCGCTAGCCTCGCCTTTCTGAGCCCCATGTTAAGACCTGTGCCCTTGGGCCCCTGCCCTCTGCCCTCTGCCTGCAGCTACTACCACTTCCTAGCTGACTACCTGCCCGTGCTGACCTGGACGCTCTGCGAGCAGTTTGGTGGGTGCTGCAGTGTGGTGGGCGCTGCAGTTTAGTGGGTGCTGCAGCGCTGACGGTGGCTGTGCCTGCCCACTCGCCTGCCTGCCCGCCTGCCTGCCTGCTGAACCGGCCTGCCTACCCACCCTCTTGCTCAAATCTGTCTGCCTGCCAGCCTACCCATCCGTCCGCCTGCTTGCCACCCCTCCCAACCCATCCCGTGTGCAGGGCATTGCCGCCAGTTTGAAGACCGCTCCAGGCTGCAGGTCATCGACGTCACGCCTGGGGCCGCCTTCCCCTGCCACACCCACGAGAACTACCCACCCTACTTCCACGAGGGCCTGGGCTGCCTCACCGACAAGCCGCTGCATCACATCAATGGCAGCGCGCTGCGCGGCAGGCTGATGCTGGTTGAGACGGCGTGGATGGGGCTGGGCCCGCGCTGCCGGGGGGTTGTCGGCGGGTGCTACAAAGAGGACGGCCCCCGGCTGCCGCCCACGCCTGGCCTCATGGCGGCGTGGCGCCGCGTGCTGGGCCAGTGCTTTGGCGTGCCGCCAGAGCCGGGGCCAGCGCAGCTGCGGCCCGTGCGGGTGCTGGTTGTCGACCGGCTGTTTGAGAGCGGCAGGTGGGTGGGTGGGTGGGAGGGGTGGAGGGAGGGGTGGGGTAGGGTCTGCAGGCTAGGGGCGCACTTCAGGTAGGTGGCAGCGCAGCGGCTGCCTCGCAAGCACAAACACACACACGCGCAGCCTGCTCCACGTCGGCGGCCGACCTGCCAGGGGTGCGTGGCCATTCCAGCACAGTGCATGCGCCGCTGCACCGCTCCCCCCGCAGGCACACCCTCAACATTGCCACGGTGATGCAAGCGTTGCACAGGCGCTTCCTCCCGCAGCAAGTGCAGCTGGACCTGCAGTACATGGAGGTGTGTGGGTGGAGGGAGGGGTGTGGGTAAGGAGGTTGAGGTGTGTTGGTTGGTTCTGTGGGGCTCGCACGGCGGGTGTGATGCCAGAACCAGGCGTGCCATCTCAGCTCTTCCTTACCCCACCCCGCCCCATGCGTCTCCAGCTGTCGCGCTGGGCAGGCGCACGCATCACGAGGAGCGACCACCAGCCTTCCTGCCTCCCCTGTGCCTCTCGCTCATCCCCCCCACTGCCTGCCCACCCGCCACCTGCAGGGCCTCACCATGCGGCAGCAAGCGCAGCTCTTCTCACGGGCCAGCGTGGTGGTCCACATGCACGGCGCAGCGCTGGCAAACTACGTGTTCCTCCCTAGAGGGGCCACCGTGGTACATGTGGCGCCCATCCCGCACATGTGGTCCCCCTCCTTTCCCACCCTCCTGGTACGCTGCCCGCGCTGGCCTGCTCGGGCCTGCCTGGTTGCGCGCATGCGAGCCGTCCTTCCTTGTTTCTTTGCTCGGTTGCTCGTCGGTGGTGGCGGTGACGCGCTGCCGATGTTGAGGCCTGCGCCGCGGCAGCACTTGCTGCCTGCCTGCCTGCCTGCCTGCCTGCCCCCTGGAATGCCCTCACCCGCCCTGAGACGCCTCATGTGTCCTGTGCTCTTTCTGCAGGCGCGAGACCTGGAGGGCGTGAGCGGCATTGAAGTGCGGCACTGGGTGAACACCGACATGCTGCGGGTGCACGTCATGCACGACATGGTCGACACGCTGGCAAGGGAGCGCCCCGCGGTGGCAGACCTGCTGGCCAACAAGTGAGTGCGGCTGCAGCTAGGGGCCTGGGGGCTGTGCGCAGGCTGGACGCTGGGGATTTATTGTTGTCTGGTGAATGCGGCTGCAGCTTGGGACCTGTGGCCTAGGTGGAAGCTGGACGCTGGGGGTTTATTGTGGTCTGGCCTGGCTTTGCTGGGTTTGGAGGGCAGAGAAGGGGCCTGGGTCTGCCAGAGGATAGCCTGGCAGGGTGGCCTGGGTGGCGAGCAGGCTCTGCCCACCTCGCCTGCCCATCGCCCCTTTCCCTGCAATTCCACCCTGCTCAGCCGTGCTTCCCTCAATTGCCTGGCACGTGTTGGGTGCACCTGCAGGACTTTCTACCACGAATTCCTGGCAACACGGCAGTGCCCCCCGGCAGCGGCCCCCCGCCAGCGCCAGGTGTGCGAGCTCTACCTGCTCAAAGCCCTCACCGCTGCGCTGCCTCCCGAAGTGATAGTCAACCTCACGGACGGCGCCATCGCCCGTGCGTTCGAGAAGCAGCAGCAGCAGTGGCAGCCCCTGCCCCCGGCATCGGCAGCGGCGCCGGCGCTGCAGCTGGGCAGCCCAGCGGCAGGCAGCGAGCCAGCGGGCAGGCGGCACGCCCTGCTTGCCTTCTTACAGCCCAGCAAGATTCCGCTTGTTGCCCTGGCGGCCAGTGCTGCGGGCGTCTTCCTCTGGCTGGCTGCCTGCCGGCCACTGGTGGAACGCAGGGCGGGGGGAGGCAAGGGGAGGGGGTGGCAGCAGCTGCCGTCACTCGCACTGCAGCCGTGATGTCACGGCGGTCAAAAGCACCCATTTTTCATTACAGACTCCCTACCATTTTTCATTACAAACTGCTTACTGCTTGATTTTCTTATTCATGATCACCTGTTCACTATGCAGCTAACTATGACAGCACTTCACATCTGAACTCATGCACATACTGCAAAAGGAACCTGCCCAGCGCCCAACACTTAAGCCACCGCTGCACCGCGCTGTGCTGCGGCGCCCTGCATCTGCATCTGCCGCATACGGGCAAGCGCGGGCCATGAGAAGCAGAGTTTTGAAACTCTATCAGCATTTTCACTGCTTTGCCCAACACCAGGCCCGATGCGCGAAATTGCCGGCCCCCGGCAACAAGGCTCCCTCTGTGCGTTGGTCCCCCTGCAGCTGCCCTGCGGCAGTTTAACTAAGCTCCCGAGCGTGTCCGCGGCGTCCCGCCGATGACAGCTGCCACCGCCGCCGCCTGGCAGCGGTGCTGCTGGGCGGCAGTGGCGGCGGTCGTCCTCGTCTTTGCTCTCGCCGCCGTCACGCTGCTGCTGGCAGCGGACAGCGGCAGCTCCTCCCAGTTCATGCCCCTCCGACTGGGGACAGGGGTGCGCCTGGCGCGAGCAAAGCCCAAGCAGAAGAGCACTGGGGTGCCACCTCCGCAGTTCAAAAAGTGGCAGCAGTACGCCGCGGCCAGGTGCGCCCCCTGCTGCCTGCCCGCCCCCCCAACAGCTGCGCCCCTGCACCGCTGTGGGTTGTTGGGTGCTGCTGAAACACTAAGTGCCTGTGCACACGTGCGGGGTGGCCTGTTCATGCCTCCAAGCCCCAGATACCCAGGCGTCCCAACCTGGCACCCATCAACATTCTGCCGCTCCGGCCTGTCCCCCTTACCCACCCCTCCCCTCCCCCTCCTTCTTCCTCTGCCGCAGGCAGTGCTCCCTAAGGGAGGAGGACTACTCCCAGATCCTTTCAGATCTGGAGCCCTTCCGGGCGGCTGGAGGCATCAGCGATGCTGCTGTGCACGCTGCGGCCGCGCTGCTGACCGCCTCCACCGCGATACTGGCGGTACGCGGCGGGCGCGCGGCGGAGGACGGTGGGGAGGCTGCCAAGCGCGGGGGGCGGCCGCGCCGCCTGCCCTGGGGCGGGCTGAACTACTACCGCCGCCTGATGGCCGATTTTGAGGGGGACCTGCCCGATATGAAGCTGCTGTTCAATTTTGGGGACCGCCCCCGCTCCTGGGCAGTGCCGCTGCCGGCGGGAGACGAGGCAGCCCTGGCGGGCGGCACGCTGAGCGTGCAGGAGGCTTGGGAGCGGCATGGGTGCGATGCTGCGGTGGGTGCGGAGATGCGGCGCCGCCACGGCTTGTTCCAGCCCGGCGCGACCTTCTGGGGGCAGCGCGGCCCGCTGCCCATCCTGTCGGGCTGGCGCGTGGAGGGCTGCTTCAGCGGTGAGGCAGCGTGTGTTCAAGTGGTTGTGTGGGCGGGTGTGTGGGTGGGCACCAGATGTGGGTGTGGTGTGTGTCTACAAGTGGAGGGCTGCTTCAGAGTTGAGGGCCTGTGCGTGGGTAGGAGTGCAAGGGCTGCCGGTGTGTGCTGTCGTGTGCCTCGAGGGGTGCAGGTCACGACTTACGTGTCATCCTATCGGTACGCGAGGTGACATGATCGACAGGCTGCACTGCCTGGCGTCCCACTCGGTACGCTGCGCGGACGCCTCCCCCCCCACTGTGCAGCGGGCGAGCTGTTTGAACGCCCCCGCCTGCTGACCACCAACCGTCGCCACGTGCTGTGCCTGCTGTGCCTGATGCAGACATCCTGGTGCCGCACGCATGGAACAACAAGGGCAACATGACGCGCCTCACCCTCTCCTCCACCTGCCCGCTAAGCAGCGACGCCTGGAGCAGCAAGGCAAGCGGGGTTGGTGCGGTGCGGGGAGCGCAGGCCGGCAGCAGCGCCCCGTGCCCGGGTGCTCACACCACACCTTTTGCCTTGCCAGCACTGGGTGCCCTGCCCTGGGCCCATTTTCCACGCAAGACTCTGCAACATACGTACAACTCAGTTGGAACTGCGTCCATGGTGACACTCGGGTGTGCTTGCCCCTCGGACCCGTGCCCGCCTTCCTTGTGTCCCCTGCAGTCTGACGTCGCCTTCTGGCGGGGGAGCTCTACCGGGGCGGGTGTCAGCTCGACCACGCCGCCAGGTGCACTGGTGGAGGCAGCAGGGGCAAGGGTGGTAAAGACAGGCGGGCGCAGGCGGTGCTGTGCTACCTGGCTTGCCTGCCACCCACTGGGGCAGCCCCACGCTGTGCCTGCTGCGCCTGCCGGGGCGCCAGGGGAGCAGCCTCCTCCACCCTCCCGGAGCACAACCACGTGCGGCATGCCCGTCGTCGCGTTCTCCCGCCCCATCATCGCAAGCCCCACCTGCCGCTGTTCCTGTGTACCGCTTCAGCATCATGCGCCCCATGAGCCTCACCCCATCCTTTCTACTACCCCGCCCGCAGAGGTGTGGCGCGGCTTCCACCGGCAGCGCCTGGTTGAGCTGTCCCGTGCCCACCCGGACACCCTGGACGCCGCCTTCACGCGCTACGTACAGTGCGACCCGCCCTCCTGCGCCGCCCAGGAGGCCCGCTACGGCCGCTCCCCGCTCGCCAACGGCTCCCACCTCTTCTCCCACAAGTACTCGGTGGTAGTGGATGGCAACGGGGCGGCGGCGCGCCTGGGCCCCACGCTGTGCTCCGGCTCGCTGGCCCTCAATGCGCAGATGTTCCGGGAGTGGTTCTTCTTCCGCCTGCACCCTTTTAAGCACTACGTCCCTGTCAGGTGGGTGCTGCCTGTGGACTGTTTGCGTTGTGCGGTTCTGGCATGTCAAGGCCGTGCTGCGCATGCTGTGCTGCATGCTGTCCGTGCTCTGTGCACAGGTCAAGATGCTGGATGGCTGCGTTGCATTGTGATGACATCAGGGTGCCGTGCCGCACACTCCTCTGGGTGCCCGCCCGGCTCCCCCTCAATCCTAAAAGCACAACAACCCCCGCGCCCTTGCAGGCCCGACTACTCTGATCTGTTGGAGCGGGTGGAGTGGGTACGGGGGCACGATGCCGAGGCTAAACAGATTGCAGACAACGCTGTGCGCTACGTGAACAACCAGCTGAGGGAGGAGGATCTGAAGTGCTACCTGTACCGCCTGCTGCTTGAATATGGAGCAATATACAAGCCCGGGACGGCTGGGGATGGCAGGTCCAGGAGCGGCAGGAGTGGAGGCAGCGGCAGCGGCGGTGGCGGTGCAGGTGGCAATGCGACAGCAAGAGCGCGGCCCCCGGCGCGGCAGCAGCCTCCGTGACGGCCCCGACCTGTGCGCATGTGTGTGTGTTTGTTGGCTTGTTGCCTGATCACTTGCTCGCCGGGCGTGTAACGATTCCCAGGGCTCGCTGCACAGGCGGGCAGCGCAGGTGCCTGCACCTCTCCTTGCAGCCGCCACATGCTGCAGGCTTGCAAATAAGTGTTGCTCTGGACGTTCCTCAACGGCGGTACCTCTCACTGATGCGTGGTGATTATGTTACAATTCCTGAGCACAGGATACAACCATGTATGGTTGGTATTAAAGGGTTTCTTGTTCCGGTTATACTCACAACTCAGTACAATTCAGTACAAACTGACGAAAGAGTGACGAAGAAATCAGAAAAAAGGGTCAAACAACTCTCTGCACTGGCGCTCATCCGCCTGCCTGGCTGTGAACCACCATCAACGCTGCCAGCATGACCTGCGCAATGGGGAGGGCGACATGAGGGCAAGTTGAGATTGAAGGCCAGGTGTCGAGTGCCCGGCCTCGCAATGAGCCTCTGGCTCCCAGTTGACAGTGAGCATGCCAGTACAGGAAGCATGGCGGCCTGCCTCACAGCCCACCTTGTGCCCCTCCTGTGGTGTGGCCCCCGCCTCGTCGCCGACGGTCACACGCACGCGGCACCGCTCGTGCTGCGACACCTGCAGGGCGCTCAGGCAACAATGAAAAGGGTGCAGTGGTGTTGGCCAGCGGTTGCCCACCAGCTCCCAGGTCTGGACCCACAAATCCGGATCCGGCAGTCCCTTCTAATTGGGCCTTGGCCTGTGACAATCCTGGCAGCGGCAAAATCGCGAGCTCTCCCTGCAACATCCTGTGTGCTTCTTTCCTCTCGCCAGGCCTCACCTTGAACGAGTGCACCTTGAAGACGGAGGCACGGGCGGCCGAGGTGCCGTCCAGCGTGCTGGGCTTGCAGGCGCAGCCCGACACACACTCCACAAGGGCCGTGCCCATCCCTGAGTAGCTGCGCAGGTGCCCCAGCTGCACCGAGGCGACGGCGTCGGCTGCCGCGTTGCTTGCAGCCCACGGTGGCAGCTTGCCTGGCGCCAGCGTGGTGTCAACCTCCAGCTCAGCCCAGGCGCCTGCAGTGGCAGGGGATAGGGAGGGGAGGAGGTAAGAGGAGGTGCAAGCAGGGGTGGGTTGGGTCACTGGCCCGGTCAGGGGGCTGGCCAGGGCCTGCTGGGCATGCTGTGGTGAAAGCAGCCCAGCAGGCCATGCGGGCAGCAACCAAGCACAGGGCTCTGGCAGTGGCTACTCTGGCAAGGGACAGAGCGACACAGCGCCCCTCGCTTCCGTGATAACACATACGATGGCAGGAAACTGTGAAACCCGCACAGCCGCACCTGGCTCAACGGCGGACCAACCCCACTTCTGCTCCTCAAGCCGTGGGAGCAGCGGCTTCTCGGGGGCGTACTGCCAGCCCTTGTGCCGTACCACCATGGTCTCAAAGTCCTCCTGCGGCAGTACCAGCGGTACCAGCGATGCAATGCAGTGAGCATGGCGGTCGGGGCAGTGGACCGGGTGATGCACTGCACTGGCGTGTGAGGCTCCATGCACACATGCTAGCTGCCCAGGACGTTGCCACGTGATGCCCTAACGAGCCACCGAGAGCAGCAGCCGCCCAGCAAGCCATGCGGGCCCAGCGCGGCTGCCGCGGCACTTGCCAGCTGGGCGCAGAAGGAGGGCCAGGTTTCCTGGTAGTTTGGGATCATAGGAGGGGGCAGCCCCTGTAGCCGCGCATCCTGCCTTGACCCTGGCTCTCCTTTCAGCACAACCTCCCCCACAGCTTGCTCCAGCAGCCCCACGAGCAGCTCAGCCAGAACTTGGTGCCCGCTGGGACCCGGGTGGATGCTGCAGGCAAGGGGAGAGGGTGTGGGGGGGCGGGCGCAGCCAGGGCGGCAGGGGGAAGGGAACTGTGCCATCGAGCAGCAGCAGCAGGGGCGTGGCGCCAGGCCGCAAGCGGGCCTGCTTGGTGGGTGGATGGGTGGGTGGGTGACGGTTTGCCAGCCAGCCACAGTGCGCCGCTGCAATCACTCGTTGTTGCTGCTGCCACGTCTGCCAGCCAGTGCAGCAGGTGCAAGAAGGAATGCAGACATGTGCAAGCCCGAGCACACGAATGCATCCCCCGGTCCCTGCTGCCGCCACCCCAGTAGCAGCGCACGTGTCAAGGTAGAGGTAGGAGGCTTCCTTTCCAGGCTCGGCTGCGGGGATGGGCTCCCCTGTGGCGGCGTCCCTGCTGCCCTCGGCAATGACTCGGTCCACCTGGCAGGCAGGCAGGGGGTGGCGGGAGCAACGCGTCAAGAAGTAGGCCAGGCAAAGGGTAAAACGCCACACGCTGGCGCGCTTGCGTCCCTTTGCAATAAAGCAGAGCACCAGTGGCACGGGGAGAGAGCGCATCGTGCTTGCGGATCGGGCAGGGGCCCAGGCGGCAGGGCAGAGAGGTGCGCAGGCAGGCAGGCAGGGGCGGCCGGAATGGGCACTGCGGCTGGTGAGACACCTCCTGCCCTGCTGCTTCCTCCAGTGCCCCACTCGTCACCCTGCACTTTGAACTAGCACCCTGCCCCAGCATACAGACATACCCACCCTGAAGCCGTCGATGCCCGCCTGCATCAGCCGCCAGGCAGCGGACCTCAGAGACAGAGAGGGCAGGTCGTAGTACTGCGGGCGGGGCGGGGCAGGGCAGGGGCCTTTGTGGAGGGGGGAGGTTGTAGCACTTCAGGCAGTGCAGTACAGGGCAGGGCCTTGGGACAGAGATGGCAGGTCCTACCGCAAGCAGGATGGGGCAAGGCAGGGCAGGTTGAAGGAGACAGCAGGTCAGGATACCGAAGAGTGGGGACGTGAAGGGCCAAGAAAGGAGCGGTGGTGGGCGGGTGGGCAGGCCTTTGCCTTGCCCTGGCTCTGTAGTGGCCGCTAGGAACCGCGCCTGCATGCAGTGCTGTGGACCTCAGTGCCACCGCCCATTCGCGCCCCTTGTGCCCCACCTGCACCCGCCCAGCGCAGCCCACTCACATGGGACAACATGTTCAGCTGCCCCTCCGGCTCACGATAGAACAGCCCCGCGCTGGCGCCGTCCCCCGATGCCTTGAACCCTGCACAGTCCCCGGGTGGGAGTGCTCTGGTTCAAGCTCTTGTAGGAGTCGCAACAGCAGGCGGGGCAAGGCCTTCACAGATTAATATGTTAACCAATTCTGCACACGTGCATGATCTGTGTGGGAGACCCAGGCGGTTCCTTGGCGTGGGGGTGTCCCCCGTGCACCGCCCCTCAAAGAGATAGGCAGCGCAGCAGGTGCAGCAGCACCACAGCAGGGCGACCGGCCGGGCCGCGGCAGCAGCAGTACGCAAGCATACACACTCGCCAGTGCTCCCTCACTCACATGGGTAGTGATGCAGCAGCACCACGGCGGGGCGGCCGGGGAGGGCCAGCAGCGTGCGCAGCAGCGCCTCGAACCCGTGCTTGCCCCGGGAGGTCCATGCGGAGGGGGAGTCGTTGGCGGTGAACTCCACCACCACCAGGTCAGCGTCCTGCAGGCACGGCAAGGGACTAGTCGTTCTGCGACTCTGCTGGACCTGCCAGACTGTAGCACAGTGCAGCACAGCATTGGCACAGCACTCGGAGGTTGACAGATACAGAGGGAGCAGAGGCATAGCCAATGGTGGCTACTGGATGCATGTTGGTTTGCTTCGGGTCAGTTGAGGCTCGGATGTTGGAATGATTCACAACGGGCGTGGCCGTGGAGTGCACCGCCACTGAAATGGACGTCGGTTCGGGGAGTGACAGCACAAGTGGGGCACAGCAAGGGGAGATGGTCATCCTGACGCCCGCCGGGGTGGGAGGGGGCAGGCACACGTCTTGGCCACGACCACACCTGTGAAGCCAACGAGGAGTCGGGCCGGCGTGCAACACGGGGGAGTGCACGGGGCATGCACAGGGGACCTGCAGCCTGCCTGCCACCCCGCTGGACGCAGGCGGGCCGGGCCCCCTGCCCGCCACCCCGCTGACCGCCTCACCTGGTCGACCATGCTGTGCAGGCAGGGCGTGGTGACGGTGCTGGTTGAGCCAGGCAGGCCCCGGTTCAGCAGCTTGTGCCCGCTGCAGGCGAGGGGGCGGCAGCACATCATGGTTAGGGCACTCTTGCACGGGCAGGCGCGCATGCGTCGGTGCCAGTGGAGGGCCACCCTGCCTTCCGATCATATGTCAACCAAGAGGGGTCACCTTGAACCAAACTCCCTGCCCCATCCAGCTGCATCCCAATTGCACGCACGCGCCTGGCCTGCAGAGGCACCCCACCCACTCGGGCGCCTCGGCCGCCCACCTGTGAGGGAAGGTTTCGTTGATGTATCGGAAGAAGAGGGAGGGGAAGGACAGGTTGAGGTCCTCCACGCCGTGCCCATACGTCACGCTGCCCCCCAGGGTGAAAGCTTTCACAGGCTGCCCACCCAGCAGCTTGGCGGCAACGGCGCGCAGGCGGGCGCCGCCGCCGTAGTGCGACACGCCCCGCCCCTGCTCCTCCGCGGTTAGCAGCGGCGCCCAGGGCATCTGCAGGTGTCAGGGAAGGTCGGTGACTGTGCCACGATGGCTATGGCGCTGCACACACACTCGGGAGTTTTGTGGCTGGATGGACAGACTTCTCTGACTGTGAAGCAGCCACGCGGCGCCCGCTGGTACTGCGGCAGCCTACCTTTGGCGGCTGCAGTCCTGTGTGATATGATCTTGATCGTCGAGAGCTTAGTTGGTTCCAGAGGTGCTGACCTCCTGTGTTGAAGCAGGCAAAGAGGGCTGTGTTTGCAGGACGCCTGGCGCCGCCTGACAGCGGCGGCGGGGTGTGCTTTTTGAGTGAGCAGGCAGGTGCTCAAGAACCGGGCGCTGCCCAACCGCCGGTGCTGAATGCAACCTGCGCACCGTAGGCGTTCATGCTGAGAAACGCAGTGAGGAGTGCGCAGTTGACGAGCGCTAAGAGGACGACCAGCAGTTTACGCTGCGCACGCCTGCCCGCGCTGTCTGCGCCACACTCAAGCGCTGCAGACTGAACAGTCATGCTTCACGCGCGCTGCGATCACTAGATGAAGCGGCAATCGGTCGCAGCTGAAGGCAGGCGCCTTTCGAAGTTTGGTTGGCCGACCGAAACTCTCCCACGTGGGGCGTCAGGCGAGAGACGAAATAGCACTGCAGCAATGATGTGCAAAGAAACGTACTCGGAAGTCGGGAGGATGCGCAGACAGGTGGGGGCAGGCAGTGCAGCGCGCCCGCGTGACATGCGGGGTGTGCAAGTTCGGGCGGTGCACTTTTTCGCGCACTTTGTGCCATTCGCGCCTGTTTTGTTCCCATTGCGTCCATTTACACTCAGAAGCCACCAGGGAGCAGCCAGGAGCGCCGGGGGGCCAAGGCGCGGGCGGCCAACCCACTGGGCCTCCGTGGGGACCGCGGCGTCCCGGCCAGGCGCCATGGAGGATGATCAGGTGGACACGGATGCAGGTGCGTGGGCCAGGCAGTGGGGAGGGCGCCAGGCATCAGGGCGCCAGGCATCAGAGTGTGAATCGGAGCCTCACTCCCAGGGCTCCTCCTCTGCTGGGCGCAGTGCCAAGTGCTTTGGACCGAGGGCCTGCCACCTTTCTAGCTGGGGTGCTCGCGCGGGTCCCCCATCAGAGCTTGGCGCCGGGTGCAGGTGCCCGCCCCTGCCGTCCATCGCCGCCGCCGCCGCTCCCGTGTGGGCACTGCTGCTCACCGCCGCTGCCCTCGCCCATTGCCTGGCCCACGCTGCGTGCAGGCATGGCCGACTACATGGACCTCACACACAGCCCTGCGGCCCGCCAGCTGCCTCGGCGCAAGGCGGCAGCTGGGCTGCAGCTGCGGCGCAGCGAGGCGGCAGCTGGGGCGCAGCTGCAGGCATCCTCCGAGGTTGTCGTCATCACGTCATCCCCTGAAGCCAGCCCGCTGGCTGGCCACCAACTGCCACTGGCCCCAGGGCATGTGCAGCACCCCGGCCTGCCAGCTGCGGCGGGACAGGCGCAGCGACGCGGCGTGCCAGCTGAAGGGCCGCCGGCCACTCCGGCGGGGCCAAGCCATGGCACGCACATGGAAGAAGTGCGGCCCCCTCCCAACTTTCCGCCAGACCTGCTTGTCAAGTGGAGTGCGTTGCCAGCCGTCCTGTCGACGGCGCGCGGCGGCCGTGGTGGCCAGCTGCCTCCTATTGAGTCGCCGCTGTGGCCGGCGGCACTGGTCACGTGCAAAGGCAACGCGACGGCGGCCATCAAGCTGGTGAGGGCGTGCACATTGCACATTAGATCTTTGCATGGCATTTGTGTTCCTGTAGCAATTTTCCTGTCCTCCCCACGCAGTGCATTTGATCCCACACCTTCTGCATGCCTTGCTCGCCACTGGTTTCGCGCACAACCAAGCACAGTCCTCCACTTGCCTCTTGACCTGCCTTGCATGTGCAGCATTATTGGCAGTGTAAACATGCTGTTACAAGCAGCATGAGAGAATGCCTGGGGCACGTTCATTGCAGACTGGCTGAAAAGTATGGAGTCGGGGCGGCACAGGTGGCACAAGAGGGTCACGGAACGCCACCCCGCCGGGAGGGCGGGGAGGTGATCCCCGCAGTAGAAGCATATTTATTGGCGTGAGACTTCAGTGCCTTGAGGCTGTCGCCCCGCTGCAGTGCACGGGCTGGGCTGCCCTGGACAGCAGGGGGGAAGGCGGGCGCCAAGTTGCCCATGCCGGGGAAGGGCGGAACAAGAGTGTGCGTGCTAGGGTCTGTGCCAAAAACAAAGGCTGGCTGCGGCAGTGGGTGCGAGGCAAAGAGCTGGTACGGTTGCGACTGCTGCTGCTGGGGCTCCAGCAGCAACCGCTGGTGTGCCTGGGACCCCCACACAAACAGCCAGGGGAAGGCCAGCTTCAACATCCGTGGCAGCGGGAAGAGCAGGCCCCCGCCCACGTGCGTGGGCCCTGCAGTGCTGCCGCCGTCGCCGCCGCCACAGCCGCCGTCTTTCAGCACGCCCAGCACATTGTGCACCAGTGGGTCTGGCAGCTGATGCAACTGCAGCTTCTTCTGAATAGCGGCCTTGAGCGCATCCACTGCAGAGGAGGAGCCCTGGGAGTGAGGCTCCGATTCACACTCTGATGCCTGGCGCCCTCCCCACTGCCTGGCCCACGCACCTGCATCCGTGTCCACCTGATCATCCTCCA